>JAPYZK010001784.1:0-31646 GCA_030522785.1 Platygaster equestris | reverse complement strand
CTCGTGCCCGATCGTGCGCGCTCGGGTACCGTCGTTTTACGTCGAGAGTCTTATTTTCCCTCCAGATGTTTAACCACGAAATTCGGCCAATTAGCCGTCTATGAACTGGAAAGTATATGATGTTGAAAGATGGTTGGTGGATGAAATGGGTTAAATCGATATATAGTTTCCTCGATCTATCAATTACAAAACAACACAAATTGATTCTAACCTCAAATCTATTCAAAACATAAACATCTGCGAAAAATGACAAATACACAATTACAAGTTCACAAGAATATAAACAACAAAAATTACAAATAAAAGACAAAACAAAAATTCAGATAGCGTCAAAAAACATACAAATCGCCTAAATACCTCATTTTAGGACGATGATCGAGCCAAAAATCAAATTGACCTAAAGAAAATGACGCAAAATGCAAAAATATATCACGCAAAATATTCCACACACCTTTTCCTATGCGCTGAATACCAGATTTACGTGAAATTGAACGATAAATATCAATAAATGACACGATTACAATTAGAGCTAAAAAATTGACCTTCCTTGTACTCAAGCCAGACGAGAAAAGGTGCAGACAACAGTCTGATGACACCCACGACACTTAACCTAACGTCATGAAAAGGTGCCAAATTCAAATACTAAATTAAAATGAATCGATCCTATTACAACACTTCATTACGGTTCTACAATCCCTCACGAAAATTTTGGTGGAAAAAAAATGGTATTTTGCAGTAAATCAAAAATTATTAACGTTTTTGAGACCGCGCTCCGACCTCTAGCGCTGGTCGAGCACGTTCAGACGCTGAGTTGAACGAGGACAGAGCACGTTCAGACGTTCAATCGAACAATGACTGAGTGTGCGCGCCCGTCTGAACGTGCTCTGTCCTCGTTCAATTCAGCTTCTGAACGTCCTCAACGAGCGCTAGAAGTCGGAGCGCGGTCACAAAAACATTGATAACTTTTGATCTACTGCAAAATACGAATTTTTTTTTCACCAAAATTTTCGTGAGGGACTGCAGAATCGAATGAAGTGTGGAAGAATTTTCTTACAGGCGGAGAAGTTTGATTAATCTTCAGTTGTTTACAAAAATACGATTTTTTAAATAAATAAAACGGGTTTTCATCAATAACCAATTTTTTAACGTAAAGTATATTCTCTAACGAAAATTTTGATATCTCAAAAGATGAGTTCTGATAAACCGTTCGCGAGTTATCAATTTTTCAAAAAAAGATTATCAAAAACTTTGTTTGTTAATAACTTTTGCAAAAATGTTTTAGGGGAGTTGTGTTGACTTTGAAACGAACCGAAAAATGTATATATTAATTGAAAATAAGACTACTGATTTTTAAGTGGTACACTTGAGAAATTTTGACCCTACTAGTATAAAGATCGCAGATACTGCAACTGGTAGAACAGTTGTGCATTTCGCAACTTGTGTAGTAATAGTATATTTTGCAGCTGGTGTTATAATGTATATCATCTAAAAATATGAAATCTTATAAAATCTCCAGAGTCAGCTTCCATAATTATCGATGAATTGATGTTGAAAAGCGAAATTTGTTTGCAGCGTCCGATACAGGGACCCAGCATATGGGGCTAGTTTCAAATTCCTAGCAAAGAAATTGAAAGGCGCCAATGAACCGCCGAGAGTGTTGAAACCACAGGACTTTGAAAACATGAATAGGAACAATGACAGGCAGTGGCGTCCTCAAATTGGATTTGTACCTTCGACACAGAGAGCCTCATTGAACCCCGCTGGTCATAGAATGGTGAAGTACGTTTCGAACATTTTACAACGAATTTTGGTACACATATATTTTTGTAAACTTAATGCCCACTTATTTAATTTTCGAAATTTCGTAACATTGATACACTAATAGTGAGTATATTTGGTATCAAAACTCGAAAAATTACATTTCCCCAATCTTCACTAGTATTCGGTTTTTAATTTTTGTATTCCGAAATTCTTAAATTATTTAAATTTTTGTTCTCTAAGCCCGAATTAACGTTTATAAGAAAAAAAACTAGGGCTGTACAATTGATCGATTGAACAGAAATCTGATTAAACTTCAACTTGAAGGTTTTTTCCTTCTTCGTTACAAATCGTGACCATTATCTCGACCTCCCCTCTCCTAGACGCGTCACGTAATTTATGAATGAACGACCCCTTAATACCAAAATGTTTACAAAACTAAAACTAATGCGATTGAAAATTATGTTTTGCAGTCATTACAACAACTACACAAATGTGCCGCCCCCGCTAATGATAAACAATCATGGCAGGAGTCATCAATCACGTGGTGAGTTTTTGAGTTTTTTTAATCTTGAAGTTTTTGGATTCGAAGATTCTAACATTTGAAAATAGAATTTTCGGGAATTTGAATCTTTCAAAATTACGATATAATTTTAAATCGTCATACTGTTTAAATTTTTCAGTTTCCCAAAAATTATTTAAAAATTTTCAAACTTTGAATCGTTCAGTCTTGAAATTTTCTAAATTTGAATTCGAACATAACAAAATTCGAGATGCTAAATAATTTTAATTTCGAAATTCGAACCCCAAATGTACCCAAATTTCTTTTTCTCAGCCACATATTCAAAAGTTTACAGTTTTTGAATTTTGGCAATCAAAATCACTAAAATTTTCTAAATCTTGAAATTTCAGTACTTAAAAGTCCAAAATTGTTTTGAAATTATAATTCGAAATTTCCTTTTTTTTTGTATTTAATTTGATTAAATTAATTGATTAAATCAAAATTGAAATTTTGCAATTTCGCTTCAACAGAAACTCTATAAATCTAAAATTTAAACTCTGTAAATGTAGACTTTCTTATATTATAAGAACAAACGATCGTTATTCGTTTGTGTGAAAATTTTGTTGACGAACCTTACCACCCTCCCCCCTTCCTTGGGTTACCAGATAACTTCGTTCAAAAATACGGATACTTGGAAATAGTTGACCTAATCTAACCTCTCCTCAAATATACGACGGTTGATTATGAGCAATAAGTTATAAAATGCATATTAACATTATCGGATACATAAAGAAGTTTATGACGTATGGATTCAACGAATATAAGTTTTGTAGATATTGGAAATTTTGCAGTTCTCGAGACTTCACAATTTTTAAGTCTGGAGGATTTGGCAGAATTTCCAAGTTTTGAAAAAATTCTACAAAATTGTAGAGTTTTGAGCTTGTACATTAAGTTTCGGAATTTTCGAAGTTCCGGGATATTCCGAATTTTTACAAAAATTTTGATGAATTTCCTAGTTTCGTAGCTTTAACAATTTATTTTAAAAAACTGGCATTCTTAAGTCTTTAAAAAATGTGGAGTTCCAAAAGTTTCGGAAATTTTGAAGTTTTCAAGTTTTACGTGATTTCGAAAAATTCTGAAGTTTAATAGCTTGGAAGATTAAAAATTTTCTTGATTTATCGAAGTTTTCATGAAATTTTGAAGTTCCCTTGAGATTTTAGAATTTAGAGTTATGAAAAATTGGGACAATTTATCAAGTTTTGGAAAAATGTTCAAAGTTCAGAAAAGCTGGAAGTTCCCTGGTTTTAATAAATTTCGAAGTTTCGACGCGTCTCGAAGCATCAAGATGTTTTGAAAATTTCCTCAAAACTTCTGAAGTTTCAAAGTGATGCAAAATTATTTGTAGGCTTGCATACATCAGAATCATGACAATTTTCAAGTTTTGTCAATACATACTTCAAGTTTAGAGATTTTGATTTATCGAGAAATTTTTGCAGAATTCCAAAATTTCAATGTTGTAAACATTGTTAAAATGTTCAAAAATGGAAAATATCGAACATCAAATCCCGAAAAGTTCACAATAATTAAAGTTCGAAGTCTATATAAAAAGGTTGCAAATTACGACAATTTATTTTTATGGGTACATAGTTATAACAATAAAACACATTCATAATAAGTTCATTAGAATAATAACAAATCGAATCTTTATAAACAATAAAATCTATTCAATCGATGAAACATTTCAATTAATAATAGAATTTTTTTTAAGATTCCGCATTTCTCGGCCTCTTATGAGCAAGAAAACGAAAGAAAAATACATACCACTGAAAAATTGATGGAATCTTTTTGATTTTCCAAGTTTTTCGTGTTTCCGAGACATTTTATGTAAAATATGGACGATATGGACAGGCCTCATAAATACGGACATGTCCGTATAAATACGAAAGTCTGGTAACCCTACCCCCCCCCCCCCCCTCCGGCAAAACTAAATCCGCCACTGCTTTATAGAAAAATTATTATTCCACCAGTTGCGAAATATCCCATTCCTACTCGCGTCTGCATCGTCGATAAATAATTACCAGGGATAATTGAAAAAGAATCGATGATGAAAGTTGTGGGAGATGGGGATGGGAAGGGGGGAAAAAGAGAGCGACAGGTCAGGGTGGCTGTTTGCTCGGGTCGCGGCGTGTTTGCGAGGGTGGTGCGCCGGAGGTTAGGCTGGAGCGACTATAGGGACCGATAGGGACTATGGGGGTAGCAGCGGGAGAAGAGCCACAATCCGCGCCACCAGTCAGTCAGTCAATCGTTTTCCACGAGCAGTCGATCTATCCATATACATATATATTTCCATCGCCTCTGCCCACCCCCTGGGAAGTGGAATTAAAACGCACGCGACCCAGCCCCGCATTGTTTCCCGCCCTCGCTATTCTAATCACCCTTGTGCTCTCTTTGGCTTCTCTCGCATTCGCGCGCGCCGCTGATCCCGCATCCCTTTTCGCCCATTTTATTGTTTATCAATCCTTGATAAGAATTTAAGTGGCCTACAAGCTTTTTGACTTGTTCCGGCTTCTTGGATTTGCTGTTGAAAATTTTTGTATTTAGATTAATACAAATGGTAGTACGTTATGTGTCTAGGGAGGACAAGTTGAGACAGTACGTGGTATTGTGCAGTATATGTGACGTGCGCCGAAGAAAGGGGGCTTACTCTGCATGGCATGATTTTACAGGACGAGCAATCGCAGCTCAGCCGGTGCAGGTGCATTGGAGGCATAGGAGAAAGGGAACTTCAACAAAAGTTCTGCTCCAAAATAACGCTCAAATAAATTTTTCGAATGTTTCTTTTGAAAGAGCAAGTGCAAAACTATCGATTCATGTACAAATCTGAAAATCGATTTTTTCAGAGTAAGCCCCCTTTCTTCGGCGCACGTCACATATTATGCACCTAGGAGAAAAAGTATAAGAATGTAAGTGACTTGGGTGAATATCGATAACGTCGATGACAAAAATAACAATTTCGTATTGAATTTGAAGAGGTCAAATAGGTCCATAAATTACGTTAGACGATTTTACGCCTATTCAACACCCCCCTCTTCCGAGTAAAATTTCGTAACCCTCCCCCTCCTGAAATATTACGTGAGACTTATAAGGTAAAGGAAGTCAGGAAAGCTTAATTACAAAATTGCCAACTAATCGATTAGAAACTTTAAGATTGCTAATTTATTTAGGGAAAAAAAAATTTTTTTAACTTGACATGAAATTTTCTTTTACCATCCGTGACTATCGACAATTAAAATATAATTCATCACTGTTATAAATAACGCCGCGTTGATACGACTTTTATTCATTAATACGCAATTCAAATCTTACGTGAAATAACCATTGACAGACACCCCCCCCCCCCCCTCCCACATCCACCTTTGTAAGATTCGGTAAGAAATTCGTACCCCCCCCCCCCCCCCTTTAACATCTTCTCCATTTTCAAAATTGCTTGGGCATAAGTTACTTCAAACTTCGAATTCCGACTTTAACTCCAAAAAACTGTAACAACTTCAATTTGATTCCCGAAAAGTTTGAATATTTTCTTGCAAGGTTTTTTTTGTTGAGATCACCCTGGTAGACATGTTTACATAAACTTTATGTAAACATCATGTAAACAGTTTACGTAAAGTTTACACGCACTTGCGTCCCCAAGCTCATGTAAACTATTTTTAAACAGTTGATGTAAACAGTTTACATTATGTTCACAAGAAATATATGTAAACATCTCATATATAAACAGTAAATATGATGTTTACATAAATTTTATGTAAACAACGTATTTACTAATATTAAAGAAAAATTAAAATATAAAAGAAACTTTGAGAGTATCGGGATTCGAACTTGCAACCTTCGTATTATGAACCCGAGTTCCACCATACTTGTACAGCGCATCTACGTAAAGAGAAATGCTTATTTTCAATATCAGTTACAGACTTTCTAAATTCTACGAAATCATACGTTTATTCGGTTTATAATTGCAAGTAAACGTTACTGGCATAATTTGCTAATTCCTTGTGTAAAAAAAACTATCATAAATTTCTAATATCAACTCATTTGAGGTTATGTTTGTGTTTACCAACTCGACGGTTACCGACAGTCGGCAATGTATGCGATGTTTACATACACTTCTTCTAAATATCATGTAAACTGTTTACATGAACTGTTTACATATAGTTTACATGAATCCGGGGACACAAGCTCATGTAAACTTTATGTAAACGTTTACAATGCGACTGTTTACATCGCATTTACATGACGTATGCCTAAACATGTCTGCCAGGGCAGTCGAATTAAATATATCTGAAAAACTTGAAATAAACCTGTGGGACATGTTTTTATCGTTTCACCCCCTGATATTTCCTTTTTGGTGCGCGTTCGACAGTGTCCCCGGCGAGCACGCGTAGAATTAGCTTCGAGGGAAGTTCGTCACGTAGCGCGTGACTACGGCCTTTCGTTATTTGGCACGTAAAGCAAACGCTCGTTCGTTTCGACCAATTATAAAACAAACGCGGCGCACTCCGTGATTATCCAATTAGCAAAAGTCACCCGACTCCCTTGGATTTTCCGTCTTCCCGAGAACTTTCCATAGTTCCCCTTTTTCGCGAGAAAATATCTCTTTCGATACTATAACCTAACCTTGTAATATCCGCCACGTTTATTTCATTTATCATTTATTAGTTGCGTGAATACTTTTTTTGGTCAACATAACGTTGTAAGGAAATGATTCGTAGGCTTTAAAATTACTAAAACGAAAAGTTTCGATAGTTGGAAATATTCTGGGTTGAGTAGAATATAATGCGGAAAAGGGAAAAGTGATTTCGTAATGCGGAATAGGGAATATATAATGCGAAAAAGGGAAAAATGATTTCATAAAAAATATGCAATTTATCACAGCCTTTGCGTATGAACGGCGGTAGGACGATTTTACGTCAATTTCGAAGCAATTGTAAATTTCGAGTTGAAGTTTCGAGTCGAATTTCTTTTTTTAAGTTCATACATTTCAAAGTTGAGAGTTTGACGATTCAAGTTGAAATTCGAAGTATATGTCTGGTTTACGCTTAAAAGTAATCGAGTTTGAATTTTGAAGTTGAAGTTTCTTCCAAGTCAACATTTTAAAGTTAATAGTTGGAAGGTTTAAGTTGAAGTAGAAGATTTAAGTTTAGTATAAAGTCCTTTAGTTTAAATGTATCGATCGGAAACACAGAACTCTTACAATTCAGTTTCCAACCTGAACGTAACCTCAAAAGTCGTACTTCAGATGTCTTTTTCGGTTAGAAATCGAATAAATGCACTATTGCGCTTGCATCGCAAAAGTTAATTTTACGAAACGATTACAATCCTCGCCATCGCCTTGGACTGAAACTCTTTGTTTCGCAAAATCAAGTTACTCGCACGCGGAATAATGTATTAAGATTTTCAAATTTCTAAACGTGGAAATTTCCTACCAAAATATTCAGAACGGACCGTTTCAAGGTTTCCAATGGATCATCTATCAGGGAATCCCTAATAGTACTATTTTCAACTGACTATTAAGGAATTCGAGATTTTTGACATTTGAAAAACTTCAACTTTAAATGAAGACAATTGCTGAGTTGTAGATTTAAATCCGAGTGCTTAAAACACGGAAATAGAACAATTTTGGAATCGAAAAAATCTGCAAATTTGCAAAATGCATGATAGCGCATTTTAATGTTTCGATAAATTTTGCAAATTTTCAAGTTATTAAGTTTTAAAATCACAACGTTCGGTGGATAACAATTCTAAAAATTTGGACTGTTCGAAATTCTAATTGAAA
The DNA here is from genome assembly GCA_030522785.1 of Platygaster equestris. Taxonomy (NCBI): domain Eukaryota; kingdom Metazoa; phylum Arthropoda; class Insecta; order Hymenoptera; family Platygastridae; genus Platygaster; species Platygaster equestris. The sequence goes on along the minus strand of JAPYZK010001784.1, from coordinate 23,553 downwards.
GATTGTAGCGAGATCGATATTTGAAATTAGAAGTTTGAATTTGGCGCCTTTTCTATGACGTTAGGTTAGGTGTCGTGGGTGTCGTCAGACTGTCGTCTGCACCTTTTCTCGTTTGGCGTGAGTCATGAGAAGGAAGGTCACATTTTTCAGCTCTAATTGTAATCATGTCATTTTTTGATATTTATTGTTTAATTTCACGTAAAGTTGGTATTCGGCGCATAGGAAAAGGTGTTTGGAATATTTTGCGTGATATATTTTTGTATTTCGTGTGTATTTTGATTTTTTCTTGAGGTTCGATTTTTGGCTAATCATCCTATAAAACGAAATATTTATGCTATTTGTATGTTTTCTGACGCTATCTGAATGTTTGTTTTGTCTCTTTTGAAAGATTCGTAAAAATATGAATTTTAATTGCTAAATTAAAAATTCATGACTTTGAATTCACAGTTTCGGTACTTCATCGACTTTCGAATTTCGGAACTTGGAAATCGCAACGGCATTTTAAAACTTGATTTACGTTCAAGTGCCCCATTAGGGACCTTCGTATGACGGCGAAAAAAAAATTGTAAGTAATTTTTACGTCGGTCGCATAAAATGCATCGCGCGAACGGCTCATGTGACGTAAAATGATGGTCATGCGTGCGCGCTCTTTGAGATGACAGGTAGTGTTCCTTGTTAGACAAATTAAGCCCCGCTGCTGGTGCTACTGGCTGGGGAGCGTTCTGCTTTCTCGGTTTTACTCCCGCGGTCGCTCGCACCGCCTCACCTCGCTCGGGAGTCTCGGGACCACTCGGGACGGGTTTCGAGTGGACTGCAAACACTCGAGATAGCTCCGCTCCGCAGGGCCAGTCACTATAGCAGAGTGTCTCGAACCTTGGGAGCTCGCCGGAGCCCTTGCTGCCGAATGCGATACTCATTTTATGCGAGGTGTCCGAAATGCGGAGCGTACTCCTTCCCGAGTCGAAAAAAAGTCAAAATTGTACCCATTTTGCGTCGTTGACAGTTAGGGGTCGTTCAAGTATTACTTAACGAATTTTTAAGTGTTACGTAACACAAATCTGACATACGCATAGTTGATCTGATCTAATTATAACTGATCTTATCCATTTCTGGTAGATATGATCTACAACTATATAAAAGATCTGATTCACGCATAGTTGATCTAATCCACTTACTTCAGCTCTTATAAAATACTCTAGTGATAGTAGATATTTATTAGTTTCAGCCAATCTAGGCTCCGAAACTGTCGGACTTGGTCACGGTGTCAGTTACACCTTTTTTGTTCACTCATTCCATTCCCCCTCCCACTTCATGTCCTTATTATAAAATTATGTATTTCACTTTCTAAATGTATACATAGTTTAAGTTATATTTATGTTTAATTTGTAAATTGTACTGTTTTTTCCTCTCTGTGTTTGCAATATCATTTATGTTCCACCCCGAGATCGTGAAGAAACGTCATACAAATATCCTCACCCCCTCCCTCTTTTTTTTCTTCGTCTATTCTGAGCTTACGTGCGTACTTATAGTGATGAGCGACTGGAGTCCTCTAGGCCTTATGGTCTCATGTTCAGCAACACACACTTCCAGATCTGAGTATATCACTCATTTTTCTCACCATGTATATGTACCATATTTTTGTTCGGTCGTAGTCCGTGATGAACCCTTCCCTACCAGGCGTTCTTTACTGATACCGTTCTCTTTTTTTTCTGTGTATCCGCGTGCTACCGTCCCAGTCTCCAATTAATGCACTGCCCTCTTATAAAATACTCATAAATATTAGATCTCACTTCAGAATTGTACATCTTATTATATACTCGCGAATGTGAGGTTAGGTTGGTGCAGAATTGGACTGTAGGCTCTTCTCTCCGTTAATGTTTCCATGTTTTGCCCGCCGCGAATAAAAAGGGAGACAGCGTTTTACTCGTGGAGCGCCTAAATGGCTCGTTAAAGTGATAATATCGGTGACGTTGTTATTGGGCCAAGTCCTGAGAAGGCGAGATTTGTATTAGAGGGCTCGGAGACCGATTTCAATGCGGCGCGGGTGACGAGCGTCAGCGGCAGCGTCGCGGCTAATTTACCCTCTATTGAGCCGCATTGTGCATCAAATCGCTCCTCACAGTTCGCCGTCAAATCCCCGAGGTCGCACGCCCTTTTCCCCTCTGATTCTCATCACATTCGATGTGTCCAACGGGGCTCCATGCCATTACCAACATTGGTGTGTTTTATTTTCCATCTTTTTCTTACACTCGACTGAGTACATATAGATATTATTGTATTCCATCCCTCTGAATCGGAAATAGCGAGATCGTCACTAATTCTAAGAGTGAAATAAAAGTACAGTGATTTTTTTAGGGACTTTAAAAATTTTTCCGGAAATTACACTGAATGGAAAGTATGGGTGGTACTGTTGGAAATAGTGGTAGTTGTTCCACTGTTCTGTGTTTCGCGGTTTCGGTTGAAGAATTTCTCTGTTTCGTAAAGCGAACTTTAAGGGAGAGAGTGAAATTTACTGTTGCAACCGAAGAATACCACTTTTTTGAAAAGTATATTTCACTTTTTCGATGAGCTTCGCAATTTGATTGCTTGTCGAAACAGTGAATTTTACTTAAGGTAGTACTTATGTACAGTTGAAAGTGAGTAAAGTTAGCTGCATGTTCATTCTCCGTGCAACAAACGTCACAGCACTGAGAGACTATTTATGTTTGGCAACGTCGCGTACAAACTGCATACACAGCAAACATAGCTTTTTATGTATTTTTCGCTATGTGATACATACTATGTGATATTGTGATGTATGCTCCGTATGCCCATTATGGCTTATGGCGTACTTGGTGCATAATTTCAAATTTAAAACACACAGCCATAAGCAACAAACATGACCAATGTCAACAAAAGTTAGCCGAAAAGTTGAGATTGTAAATAAAGAAAAATTACACTTTTTGTCATTTGCTAATCATGATATTATTTTTAATCCCTGAAATTTTTAAATTAAAAATTCCAATATTTTTTTTTCTTCCACTTCTTAGAAATATTTTTTTTAATTGTGAAATTGAAAGAAATGGAATTACAATTTTCAAAGTCTTTCAAGTATTTAATTTCGAATTCTTGTAATTCTAAATTGAAGAATTCCAAAAATGTAAACTTCAAAGACATACATTTTCTTTTAATGTTAAAATTCAATTTTTGGCGTGCAATCGCAGCTTCAATTATTAACAAACAAATAAACTGATGTATAATATATGAAATGTAATCATTACATCATATATTAATGAATCAATAATTCACACTTTTTCTCTACCGGAAATCTCTTTATAGATAGGCTTGTAACAGCAAACAATATGAACTTTTCTTTTTTCCGCCATCACAACGTGATGCCGACATATTAAATTGATAGAATCGGACAACATATTCATACATGGTACGTGATCTCAATTGTGATTACAGCGGATTGCAATGTTGCTAAACTTCCACATCAAGTGACGTTTACCGTGGAAAATATCTAATTCGCGGTGTTATGATCGCATTTTTGTAATAACTAGACGGTAGAAAATTCCAAACTAAAACCAAAAATATTTCTAATTTTTATAGTTGCTTAGACGATAATTTTTTTTCTAGAACTTAATAAGACAGTGAATTCTACTTTTCGAGATTTCAAGATGGTGAATTCTCCACTTCTGACAGTGGAATTCACTCTCCAAATCAGTAAAGTTCACTTATCACAATACAGTAATCAAATCCAGTCTTTGGAACAGTCCGAACAGTAGAATTCTTCAGTTGAAGTGGTGGATTTCACTGGAAAATTTTTTTCGTCAAATATACAGATCAATAGTATTACACTTGACATTCAGTGAAATTTCCTGTAAAGTTTGCTAAATCTACTGAGGAATCGGAGGTTCTTATTTCACTATTAGAATCAGTGACGATTCCGCTATTTCAGACTCAGGAAATTGTCAAAAAGAAATAACAATTTACGTCGCCCACGAACTGTCTTTGACGCAAAGATTCGGGAGAACTAAAAATGGGAGAAAATTGAGAAAAATCCGGGCTTGGAACAAAACGCTCGAGTGCGTCCTTTCGTCGAGTGCGCGCCGGGCAGACAGTCTCACTAATTACGCCGCGCCTCATTAGCGCGAAAGCCGCCACCAGGGCACGTACGGAATCTCCCCTCCCTCGTTTTCAAGTCCCGCGCGTATGATTTATTCCAGGATTTTTTCTAACGCGACAAATTCTACCTGTGCGAGAATGTGTTGTTACTTTTTTAGCAGCAATACTGGTAGTTCGACTTTTAGAGATAAATGTTGGAGAAATGACCAACTGGGAAATATCCACATTATAACATTGTTATTCATAAGTTTTTATACTCAAATCTCGATGTCTATATTTTCTATAGTTTTGTAAGCGCGTGATTGAAATTCTCTGTTGGGTGTTGTAATTTCATGATTTTTCGCAGATGTTCATTTCTCATTTCATATTTTAGAAATCTTTGAACACAATGAATTTTTAAATTAAGGAGAATTTTTTACTTTAAAAGTTGTTAAGTCTGTTGTTAGTTTATTTTCATCTTTACACAAAATTCACTCTAAACTTTAAAATGACGGTGAGCTCAGGTTTAAATAACAAATTTTAGGAATTTTTTTTGATATAATATATATATGCCCTGACAAAGAGATTGTAACTTTGATAGGTTGCAGATTTAGAAAAATTTTTTAATTTTGAAATTGAAAGAAAATACTCATAGATACTGAAATTTTCACCACTGAAAAAATTTTCAACAATGCTCAAGTTTTTAAAATGTTTAGATTTACGAAATTCTCGAAGTTTTACATTTACAAATGTTATTCAATTTGAAAAAAAGTGTAACAGTTTTTGAAACGATTTTTGGAACCTTCCAGATTTTCAAAACTATTATACTCAACAAATTTTTGTGAATCAATAAATTTCGTAATATTCCTAAATTTTTCACTTTTGCGGGTTCCTGCAAAGTCACGAAATTCATGAAATTTACGATATTTAACAAAATAACGAAATTTCAAAAATTATCCCAATTTAGACAAATTTTTTAATCTATAAATTCGCGGAAATCATTAATAATATCTTGGAATTTTCGAAAATTTTTAAATTATCACACTTACAAATGTTTCAAAATGTTCCGATTTTTATATTTTTCCTGATTTTCGAATTTTTAGGTTCCTCGTAATTCACGGATCCCTCGTAAAGGGATCCGTGAAATTTACTGCATTTTTTACAAACCACAAATTTACAAAAATTCTCACAGTCTTAGAGAATTTGAGATCATGCATAAAAATTGGCGAAAATTATTTTATTATAATCTTGCAAATTTTTGAAAGTTTGAGAGTTCTCAGAAGAATTTAAAAAATTATAAAAACTTTTAATGACTTCAAAATTTTCAGAATTCCTACAATTATTCTGTAAATTTTGCGCATTGTAAGTGTGATTAAAATGAATTGAAATGCTAAAATTTTGGAAATGTTAAACATTGTCAAGTTCCCTGAAATTTTTATAATGTTCATAATTTACGAATTTTCCAAAATTAACAAAATTGAAAAAATCTCATTTTCTGAAATTTTAGACATATCCCATTAGGGGTCGTCCATATAATACGTCACACTATTTTGGCCCATTTTAGACCCCCCCCCCCCTCCCCCCATGTCACACGTTGTCACAAAGTCTTGACACCCCCCCCCCGCCCGAAGTCACGTCACACCTTATTTTTTCAGAATTGAAGGTCTTTAAATTTTATCCATTTTTTTATCTAATATATAAGTATATACGCACATTCATCCATGTACATTCATTGTCACGGTCATAAGTTACATTTTTTTCTACGTCGAAATAAATAGTTATTTGTGTATCATGGGCAGAAAAAGAGGCATTGCGCCCGAGTTACACGCATAATTTTGTGCCCTTGCTGGATCAGAAACATGGATTTTAAGGGCTTGCGATGTTCAAATTGAGACGAAATCAATTCCATTAAGAGAATCATATTTTCGGCCCTAGGGATAAAAAATTTTTTCAGCCCTACCTTAAGGCGCAAACGACGATTTACTGCCAGCCTCGCAAGCACAGAAAATCTCAGTTTCCGATGCGGTCGGACACAAAAAAAATTATAGCAATTTTTTCGTGCTGCCTTCAGAAATTCCGAACATAATCACATTACAAATTAAAAAAAAAATCAGCTGGAATATTCAAATAAAAATTTTTTTTGTAACGTCACACAATACCAACGCCCCCCCCTCCCCCTTGTCACATATAGTCACAAATGTCTGACCCTCCCTCCCCCTAAACGTGTGACGTATTATATGGACGACCCCTAAATTGAAAAATGAAAATTGTAAAATTGTGAAAATTCTCAATAATTCAAAATTTCTCTACAGTTTAAAAAATTGGACAATTCCCATATTTTTCGCGATTCGCAAAATTTTCAAATTCTGAATATTTATGAAAATATTTAAAATCTTCGAATATCCAAAATTTTCAAAGTTTTCAAAATCAACCAAGTTTCAAAAATTCTTAAATATTGATATATTTCTTGAATATGATATTTTTTGTTCATCTTAACGAAATTTTCATCCCAGGAAGGGTGCATTAGGGTTGCAACTTGTTTGTCAAGTTGGGTATACAGTTGTTCCAAGTATATATATTCAAAACATTTTGCAGCGCTTCTTTCAGAAAAATTTAAAGCCATTTTGCACGAGATACACGCCGTATTACGGTAGCTATGTATTAAATAGAATAAAAATGAAGATAATAAATGTGAAAACACTGCCAATAGCGCGAAGACGTTCTCAAGAGGGACAATCGAGGACCCCGCGTTCACAGGTGCACCAGAAAAAAAAACAGTCCGGTCGGGGGAGGGTTATTCCCCTTTTTCTCAGGGGATATGCGGACCATTTACCTTTTCACGAAGCGGCATTCTCGGGGCGTCCCGAGATCCCATTCATGGGATTCCGTAATGGCCCAAGAATTGATCGGGGAAGAAGGAGAATACCGCGATTCTCGTGTCAAGTCGCAAGCGCGTCATTTGATCTGACAGATCCATTACGCCGGCCCGGAAATTTGGCCGCTCCGGACCTGTCAGTCAAAGGCCATTTGACTTTGTTTTGACGCACGCAATTAAACCCCATTTTTTCAATTCTCGGTACTGCCTTCCGGTCACTTTCCCGAATGCAATATCCCGACATACCAGTTTTCCGATAACATTTATTCTCACTGCAAGCTTCACGACAAGCCGATAAACAAAAAAAAGTGAATCATAGTCAATAAGGCTTTGCTACCTGCGCGCTATGCATATTTTTAAATATTCATGAATATTTTCGTCTAACTAGACATGATGCCCGCGCTATGCGCGCCTGCATTTTATGATTATAATTCCTTTGAATAATTCCTATACATGCATTACAAATATCAATGGGTATTTCATACTTTATACATTGGTTTCTGACAGTTCCTATCGATTTCTACCCATTCCCATGAATTTCCATCGATTTTCATAAATTCCCACTGATTCCTATGAATTTCCATAGATTCCTGTGAATTCCCATCAATTACTATTAATTTCAATATATCTGCATCAATGAATTTCTACTATCTATTCCCAATTTCTATGGATTCCTACCGGTAATAATTTATTTTGATGTATTTCCATCAATTTTCATCACTTCCCATCAAATTTAATCAATTCCCATTAATTTTAATCCATTCCAATCGATTCCCATCAATTTTTAAGAAATTCTTTGAATTCCCATTCATCATGCACTATAGATATTCATCGTTTCCTATGAATTCATATGAATTCCCATCAATTACTATTGATTTTCATTTATTCTCGTCGATTTCTGTCAGTTCCCATATAAATTTTCGTCGATTCCCATAAACTCCTATCAACGACTATCGATTTAATCATCCATTCCCATTATTTTTTCTCAATTCCCATGTACTCTTATGAATTCCTACCGATTCCCATGATCTCATTAATTATAATATACTATTGTTTCCATTCATTCCTATCAATTTTTATCGATTTCTACCAATTCCCATTGATTTCCATGAATTCCTATGAATTCTTATCAATTTCGATTTCTATGAATTCGTCTAAATATAAATTCTCATTGAATCACGTTCATTCCTATCAGTTTTTGTTAATTTTGATCAATTTCTAATCAATTCTCATTAATTTCAATCGATTCCTATGAATTCCCATCAATTACTATTGATTTCCATTTACTCTACTTGATTATTCTATTACCATCGATTCTCACCGATTTCCATGAATCCCCATGAATATTCATATCAATTTATATTGATTTCCATTCATTTCTATCAATTCCCATCAACTCCCATCGATCCTTGTTAATCACAATCGATTCCAATTCATTTCCATCAATTTTTATGGATTCCTATTAATTCCCGTCAATTATTGCTATTGATTTACATTTTTTCCCATAATCCTCAATCAAGTCCCATCAATTTCTATCAATTTATAACAATTCCTATCAATTTCCATCAATTCCTCTGCATTTCTATGAATTCCCATGAATCACTATATCTATTTTTATTTATGTTTATCGATTCATAACAATTTCCATCGATTCCCATGAATTCTTATCTATTACTATGGATATTCCTATCTATTTCCATCAGTTTGTATCAGTTCCCATAAATCCTTATGAATTCTAACCAATTACTGTTTATTTTCATCAATTTCTATCAATTTCCATTAATAACAATCAATTCCGGAATCATACATAATGATTTTAATATTTATTATTATCAACAACAATGATCTCGACAATTATTCTTAGTGATCAAAATTCAAAACTCGCGCGCAAATCACGAACCGTTAGAACCATCGCATTGAAGTGAGCGTATTATACGATTTCGATAGATTATCAATTACCATTCGATACACGCGGCATGCTTCAGATGTTTCATCACTTTTTCCCTAGGGACCAGTTAATTTCGATTAAATAAGTAATTTTGACTAATGATTCCCTCTGGACGTTTGTGCAAACATTTGATACGTGCAAAATGTATAGTAATGATTAAGAATTAATGGAAATTGAAAGGAAGTCATTTAGATTTGATAAAAATCAATTAAATCTGATAAGAATTGATAGGAGCCTATAAAAATTGATAGTAATCGAGGAAAATCGATGGAAATCGATTCAAGGCAATTTTTAGAATTCCACATTATATGCGGCAAAACCAGAATTCGGTTTAAAATCTGATCGCTACTATTTCGCTGTTTTTCGTAAATTTTGGTGTATTAATTCCTCATCGATTTCTGGGCAAGAGTTTTTGCGAATCTTGGAGAGAAGAGCACGAATATCGTGTATAAGTGCACTCGTCCGGTAAAGGATTCTCGAAAATGCCCCGCCCGACTTTGATTCTGTCAATCAATTATCGTCCTTGAGCCGCGACTGAGCCCTCAACTTTCGGTCCTCGTATCCGCAATTTCACGAGCATAAATGTCTACTCGTTCATGCTTTTCTTCCCGTCTAAGCCCTCTCCGCAAACACGCGCACTTTCTTTTCATTCCAATTAACTGCTGTCAAGGGGTTGTTGCGTGGATATGGATGGCAATTGGATCGTTCATTAGACAAATGAAGAATATATTCCAGAGAAGAAACAGAAGTCGATTTAATCATTGCGCGAGTTGGAAATTGAAAAGAGAAAATCTGTATCAGGGTTAATTGTTGCGCGTCTGAGAAAAACCTGGAATTGTCAGGGAATTTCATTTTGAACGTGAAAAAAAAATTGAATTTTTATTGAAGGTATCTAATCTTTCTGTAATTTACGCGCGAGTATCAAAACTTGGAAGTTTCGATAATTTTCAAGCTTTCGGGTAGCTAGATTTTAGACGACCTTATGTAAATGTTGAAGTTTGGAGGCGTTGTGACGCCTGTGTGAAATTGTGAAAAATTACGAAGTTCTGACGTTTCGGAATTTTTCAAGTCTTGAAACTTTTGAAGCTTTGGAAATTGTGCTAGTTCAAACGTGCGAAAATAATCGATTATTGTAAAATCAACCATTTTTTTCTGTTACCTCAGATCAAACTGACTATGAGTCACTCTACACGGAAAAAACTAGTAACATTTGCGCCAACCATAAATGTGGTTGTGACGACCACAGCGATGATGATGTGTAGTAATAGTTGTGAGACAACTACCGTGTGCGTATGACAACCACACAAAGATACAAAAACGTGCTGTGTTTCGTGTTTCAATAAATTTAGTTATCTTAACTATTTATTGGTCAAATAGAATGCGAAAAGAGTGGGTGGGTTATACCTACTACCGTGGTTGTTGCTTACATGAAAATTAGTACTTACAACTGTTTTCATAGGGTTTGAAATGAGGACTAAAATAATTTTCTTATTATTATTATTTATTAAATTTTACATTGCACATAAAACGAGTCAGACTTATGTTATTTATTCTAGAGCAATACTTGAGCTTGATTGACATTTTATTTCAAGCTCGATGTGCAGTTTTTTTGTTTGTTTTTTTTTTTTTGACGAAAAAATTTGTAAAATATAATATATTATATTATACTTCGTAAGTTTTCAGGGAACGTCGTCAATCACCCCAAAGTATCCTTATGCGAATCGTGGTAAAAAAAAAAGAAAAAAAGCATTTCAATCCGCCACACATTATATGCCTTACATTTTACGGATATTATTAAATTGATTTTATGATGCAACACATATTATGGATTTGAAAGAATTACCTTTAAAAATTTTGTCCAAGTTCTCAAGCCCGACGGAATACAGAAAGGCTCGAGCTTGTCACACCGCGATTTCGGAATGAACAAAAAACACTGTCATCATCCTAGAAATTATATGGTGTTGGTCCAACCTCCTAAAGTTGCAACCGCACGCATACAATGTGATTAGCTCAACCACAGAGCTCACTAACGTATGTATATATGGCGTGACTATGTGACATTGCAACTGTATCTTGAGAATGTGGTTGTTGCAACCACATTGCCTATCCATACATGAATAGTTAAGAGAACTATTCGTATTAGTGAGTTCAGCCAGAAAAAAAGTTGGGTTAGAAAATTCTAGGGGTGCTAGAACTAAACTTACTGCAACCTTTTGAAATAAGATGTCTCAACCACAGAAGTTTTTTCCGTATAGCTGAAGCAAATAGGAGGAATATCAATCCGTCCCTTACGGAAATGCTCCTCATCTTAATGGTTGATTCTCAAATTACAGGGTTAACCCTCAACTTTCAGGGTTTTTTCGACCACTCAACTTGAGGGTTAACCCTGAAAGTTAAGGGGAATTTTAGTAAGGGATGTACTACAATGTCGATAATTTTGAGTTGTGTTATCGCTATAAGGTACAACTCATATTATTCGTCACATCCAAACTCTCTTTGGGCGGCAAATTGGCCAAAATTCACCCTTGTCCTAATCCAAAAATCTTCCATTCGAAGAACCGGCGAAATAACGCCCGTCCATCATTGAAGGAGTTGGAATCTTGGCGGCTTTCGCTCCAGCGAATCTTTTACCGTCCGCGTCATTATTTTTCCCGCCTTGGGAATAATCAAGCCCGAAAGGGCATCAGAACGTAATAAAACCAGCGGGCCCGCTAGCGCGTGAACTTCTAACCGCGATTTACGCGGTAATATCAAAACCGCATAAAGCCCGAAAATCCTCGGAGTTGAAAGACCCCGGACAAAGGCTCGAGTGGGTCAGGCCCGGAGAATGCGCTTTCCACCTCATTTCAGGTTGAAGTGAGTGAAAACGCGATTACGCCATTGTCCCGCTTCTCTTTAAAAAGAATCTTTGGATTATGCGTCGAATCGGATTTTCGAGAAGCCCCAAAACTACTGCTCTTGTTTACCGTTTCGTCAGAGAACGAAAGCGTTAATTGACGCGAAGGCAAACATTGGGAGGAAAAAAAGGTTTCCGTAATTGACTGTTTGCACTGACCGCGGGGAAACCTGATATACTCGAAACGTCAAAACTTCACACGTCGAGCCTTTCTCAATGGGAGTACACTATGAAATTGGATCCGGGTCGAAGAAAATCGGAAGCTCTGGGAACATGTTATTGGATCCTCAATTGTAGAAAAGTCGAAGAGCGTACTTTTTTCGACACTTGCGAGTGTCGGAGAAGATGTAATGTGAAAGAGGAAGAAAAGGGTGAATATATTTTTCTTGGCTCTTCAAAACGGGAGTAATCGAAAACTTGACAACTTTAGAGGCGAAGAAAAGCTGCAGAAGAGGCAAAATTCCCACAAACGTCTAACATTCGAACAAAGAGCTGATATAAAGAATTTAATACAATCGATAGCTCTAATCGAAGGTTGACTGGATCTAGACGAATTTTTTTTTAGAGATTACTGGATTCAGATGACTTGAATCGAGAGTTTACTGTATTTAAGTGACTCGTGTAGATTGTATTGGAAAGACTCGAATGAAGAGTACTATATTTTCAAATACTTGAATCTAGACTTGACTTTGTTCAAAGAACGTGTATGAAGAGTTGGTGATATGAGATAACTCAATTCGAGAGTCAACTGAATTTAGAAGAGTTTTATTCAGAATTTACTGTATTTGGTTGACTTGAATCTGTAGAGGTCAATGCATTCAAGGGACGTGTGTCGTGAGTTAATTGTGGGCACATCAGTTATAATATACCACTCCGTCAACAGAGGTTAAGGCATCAGTATCGCGTCTCGCAAGTGTCGCTCGTCAGATGTTCGTAATGCCGAACGAAGCCCGGGATTCGCGAAATCCAATGAAAAATCGACGAGTGGCAAAAAAACGAGCTCAGAAGTGGAGCGGATGGTCCTTATGGCTCGAAGGACCGGCAGGATACCAGCAAGGAGACTCCCAGAGCCTCGAGGATGCTTCACTCTCATCGTCCTCTTCGGCGACTCGGATCGTTTCCCCCGTTGTAAATATGAGCTCTCTTCCGGCGCTTCCGTCTTTCTTCCGCGAGCGTCCTTCTCTCTCATCTGAGCTCTCGTCCCCTACAAAAAAGATATTAGCGCTTCCTCGACTGTTGGTGCGGATTTCGGAATCAAGTGCATGCTATCGAGGCCATAATAAAGCCAACGGAATGCGGTGACGAGTAATTGATTTGCGAAAGAAGGTTTTTGGGCTCGTTACGGATGCGTGAGAGGAGTCATGTAAAATATCAATGATATCAAGATTGATCCCACAATAGTATATTGTGGGACTAGTGGAATCTTTTCTTTCGACCAATAGTCGCACACAATATTTTATTCAACAACCGCGAGAAATATGTGATACCGTGGCTCTGCTGAGAGGGGGGGAAATAATGGGTTACCTAATTGATCGACGCAACTATCGTCCTCAGACTTCTAATAAAATACTAGTTGTATCAAGTGGCCAGCTCAGGCTGGTGACGCCATTTTTAGATCCGGACGGTCTATCTAGGTATCCGCCCGAAATCTCAAAATGGCGTCACCTGCGTGTTGGCCATTAAAACTTTCGCGATACCCTATATTAGGTCGTAATATCTCCAACCTTGTGTAGACGGTCGCTAAACTGAGAGTGAGTGGGTAAATAGCTATATGTTGCTAAGATGAGCGTGGGCGAACAGCTTATTCGCCCACTAGTGGGCGAACGAGTCCATCACTCGCACGCCATACGTCAACAATCAGGTAATCCATTATTTCGTCCACTCTCAGCAGGGCCACAAAATGACATATTTCTCGCGGGAGTTGAATAAACCAAAATGTTGGTATTTCTGTGAACGCATATTTTGCCACCCCCACATAGTCGACACCACGACAATGGTTAACATCTGTCGTGTGACAAGTCTGGCAAAAAACTAGTCCAATTTGACTGATTCTTGTTGAAAGAGAGGATTTCAGACTTCGTTGTTCAAATTCGAGACACTCGTTCGGATGTTGAAACCATGTACAAGATGCCGATTACTTGGTGTCGTTTTCAAGAATTCGCTCGTAATTCTAGAATCATAATCGCTGATAAGTTCGACGCTTAAAAACAAGCAATTTCATGCTAAGAAAGAGAGAAGAAAGTGTAGAATAATGATAATGGAAGATGATCGAAAACGCAGGATGCACTCAGAAGCTCGCACTATAGAAAGGCATTCAGTCAGCGTTGGAGGCCAGAATCAAAGCAAGGACCCTTTTGGCTGTAGCCTCCCCTATACCTACACGGAAAAAGCACACGTAGGCAGAGAATTCTCTCTTTTCATTTTTGCTTCCTCTCTTCGTGCTCGCTATTAGCGCATCTCACAAGCGAAGAGGGCTGTATAATCTCGAGACCGCGCGAGCAGAGGACGAGTGTCGCCCGTCATTTACACAACCTTTCATAAAGATCAACATTCAGAGGCGGTATCAAGTGAATTGAGGACTTTCGGAAAGGTTGAAATTGCGAAATCCTACCATGTTGAAAGAGACAAATAAAAAACATAGCTTTGAGCGTCATCGTCGTTATCGGAGGGCATGGTTGTGATTGTTACGCAGATTCGATAATATCGTCAATTTTGAACATTACAGAGAAATTTAGAAAGATCGAAATTCATGTTTCTTGGATGTTTTAATTGAAAAACTAACACATACAGCTGTGAACATTGGAGAGTGTTTGTTGTGTAATTAACGAACTATGATATGAGAATACTTATTATATCATTTATTCATTTGACATATCATCTTCAAAATGATTAATTACATTGAAATGTATAATTTATTTTTCATATTTTCTTGATTTTATACTTACATATTGAAGGATTTTTTTACATTAGGTTTTCGTAAATTGTATTCATTCACAAAATCCTCAGCTTCCATGCGACATGAATTTTCGTAGTTTCATTGAATCCCTTTCAATCGAATATGTATTGCTGTCGGTTTGTTACACACAATTTTAACTCAGTCCTCATAACATTGTCGAACCAATGATTAGTTCAGTCAACTTAACCATCAAAAGGTTGAGCTGACTGAACGTAAAAGTTCTCCCAGTGTAGCATTAGGGTAGTACTTCCCTGAAACCACTTTTCTTACGAAATCGTTTAAACTTCGCGATAAATGAGAACAATAGTTAACAAATACATACACGAAATTTGAAGGACATCATGATGTCCTTCAAATGTCCATGCATGTTGTTTCTGACAGCGGAGATATTCGTCTCTAAAGTCAGCATATACAATAATGTTCCCATCTAATCGTATGTATTATTAAACTGTCATTATCTAAGCTCACAAGCACAACATATTTTTGATGTATAATATAAATTTGCTCAAATCGTTGCTAAGAACATCATATCGATTTTTCATTCGATTCTCAAGAGAACTAAAAAAATACATGCAAGAGCCTATAGCGTACTATATACTATATATATATAGCCTATATACTATATATATACTATATATATAGCTTGGGGAAGTACTACCTTAAATACTGCGCAGCGAATAATGGTCATTCATGGCGATAAACAATTAGCCATTGAATGGCGAACAAGAATGATCCAAAAGTCGAATGTTTAGCGAGTACGGACTCGAGTCTCCTCGTGGGTATGGAAGTAGCCGTGTTGATTTATTTGATAAATGAGTAGTGAATTGGGCTTAAAGGGAACGAGGGAGGAGTACTCTCCAGCGGAGAGTCCTACAACGCCAAGCATCGCACTCCTCTTCTTTCATTGCTCGCTTCCTCTCCTTCTCAGAGGCTTGCCGCGCTCGTCGTCCTTCTCTGCTTCCGGCAGAAAATCAAACAGAACGAGTCAGTCCACTACAGGCCTCGCGAGCACGGGCTCGAGTACTCGTTCCATCGACTCGATCCGCGACGCGTTTTATTATCCACGCATATCTCCTCGGCGCTGCTTTTATTCGTATGAATAGAAAGCCCTGGATGCGCCCTTTCACGTTTCTCGCGCGTCTAAGATCCGAGGATTCCAAATTCGGGTCCTTGAATCCAGCGCGAGATTTGTTGAACTTGAGGACATTAAAAAAACCTTCTTGATGTATGTTATCATAGAGCATTATGAGTGCCAGATCTGCCGGATTGGTAGAAATTCTTCTCAGTCGTAGTATTTTTCAGAACCCTCTTAGTAATGAAAAAAAAAATTTACTTCAGTAGTTGGTAGCTTTTTCAGCAGTTCAGCAGTTCAGCACTTTTTTTATAAACAATTGTTATCAATTTCAGCAGTTCAGATTTGATGTCGATGACTTTATTTAATATTGTAACAATTTCATTGCATTCTTCGGAACTGGATGAACAAATTTAACATCATTGAGCTGCAGGACAAAAAAAACTTTATGTCATTTTTATCCCGCTGCTCCTCGCTTACGCATATCAGCGGTCTGTATACTGTAAATTTCTTATGTTTCATTGATGTGTGACGATTGTCACTTAAGACGGTATCTGGAATGTCTCCATACTGACATGATTTGTTACATGTCTTCAATCGTTCCTCTTTCTGACTCGGTCCATCGGACGCAAAGCGATCTTAAGTGATGCCTCTGGCGAAATTTCGCCCCTGTGCACCCAGTCGCTCTCACGCTGTTCGCACAGGTGCTCAATGTGTCTGTTTATGCCAGGCAAATGCATCGGTGTCTTAGATAAGATCTTCATGTCATAGATAGAACGTGTTTCTGTTATTATTAGAAGTTTCTTTCCGTTTATAGTTCTTCGTTTCTATGCTTTAGTCATTTTTCTGAGATTTTTATCATGTTTCTGAAGGTCTATCCCCAATCTCCGTCCAGCCAACCCACCACCAAGCACCAGGCCTGGAAAAACCAAGGCTGTATCCCGGGTATCGAGTCAGGATACATTTTTCCAAGCCCGTTCCCTTGGCAGTGGTTTCGCTAGACAAAGATCAGGGACAAAAAAAAAATAAAAAATAAGCTGCAGCACAAGTATTTGTCAACGAATCGCAGACTTTTCCATCAACCATTGTCATCGAGTAGGACCAGCTACGGCACTTCCGCAACTTGATTCCGCCGCGCGTGATTCCTTCTCCAAACTTGTCCGAGAAACTCTCGATCGTCGAATTCCGAAGGGTCCGAGCATTTGCATGGAATAATTTAAGGTGACTCGAAAACCCGAGTGACCCTTTTGTGAAATTTCCACTGGACTTGGTGCCTGCGAAGGCGTTCGAAAAAGGCGCCAGCGTTGATTGGATCACGGCGAGAAATCGATAATTCCCTCGCGTTTCCTCGTCTTCTGCAACGTGGCGCCCTCCACTTCGTCCTTCTCTTGCCCTCGGCGCGCTCCCTCCAATTTCATCCCCCGTCACGGCCTCCTAGAGGATCCTCGAGTGCCCTCCCATCGCCCTCCAAGCCACCCAGCCGAGCTCCGTCCGGCAGTCTCCATGCCAACACCCGCTCGATAAATTTATTGGTCGGCTGCGACGCTGCTTCGGGCATCTTCGGGAAAACAAGGAAGCCCTGGCTAGTCTTGTTTTTTTTTTTTTATCGAAGTTGACCCGGTCTTGGTTTTTTGCGTTCTTCGAAGAGGTGAAAATGCAATTCGGCCAACCCGTTGCGCAAGAAAGGTCTTCCCTTGTCTCAGCACAATATTCTTGGGAGGGGAGAAAGAACTGCTGACGCGAAATTTTCCTTCTTTATTTTTGCCGTACAAGCTGTGGTGTCAGGCTGCTGATTGGTGGTTGCCCAAGCAAGGTGATCATCAAAACAGCATTGACGGCAGTAGAAAATTCTTTAAAAATTATTTCTTTTTGCTTCAATTATTCGAAAACAGTCTTGAAATTTTTTCCGTCTGACACAAGACAATCGATTCTATATCAGTATCACTGAACACTAGGTTTATGGTTCACGAAATTAGAATATTGACGACTGGTTTCTCATAACTAAATAAAAGCTCACAAAGATGACAATGTCTCCACTTTCGAGGAGCTACGAGTAAAGAAAAAGGTTGAACTTATAAGATCCGCGAGGGGGAAACATGGACCCGAGTACAAAATGACTCACTTATAACCCAAAAAGATTCATGTATTCATTCTTGTAGAAAGTTTATATTATTAACAGAACAATTGAATCACTGTTATTCGAAGTAAAAAAAAGAATGAAAAATGTCGATACCCTCGATATCTATCTCATATCAAGTGGGATTACATCACATGCATATGAATTTGAAAAAAAATGGATAAAATAGAAAAAGGTTGTTGCCTAATGATCTTCCGAAAGATTCGTTCAATTACGGAAAAAAGCTCACGTAAGAAATGGAGAACGAAGTACTCGTTGAGATTGCATTCGTGGGAAGTCGGGTTCAAACGACGCCATTGACGCGCTGTTTCGCGAAGCGCTTTGACGCACATTTTCCTCTCGGGCAAATCACAGAAAACGTCTCGTTTCGTTTCGGTTAGCTGGAGGAAGTGGAAAAAGAGCTTCGAGGACCGCCATCACAGAAAGCTAAGAAGAGTCTCGAGCCTCCTCATTTTCGCTTCTACGTGTGTCATGGAAAACGGGAACGAGCTTAAAACGCGAAAAATAGATGAGTGACACGGTTTTTTCGCATGGGCTTATCTGAATCTGGAATGAATTCAGTTCTGCAATTATAAGCACTCGGAAATGGGTGCTCGCTATATTATTCCGCGTGCTCGGTAGGATCGAGTATTGATTTTGTTGCCAATAAAAAACGACTACTCGAGCAAATTACAAATTCTTCTATTTTCAACTTGCGCAAACATTATTCCAGTCGTTCATTTATGTGCAGGCAAACATTGCGAGGCACGCGTGAGTGAGAGGCAGGCTAAATAAATGTCCCTGTTTGCCCAAGCGCGGGTGCAAAAAATTTTCAAAATTCCCGGTGCGATAGGTCAAACATTTGCATGTGAAAAATGCAAATCGGCGAAAGAAGGCGCGAGTTCCGCAAAACTCGCGTGGTTTTAATTGAATAGCGATCTAGAGTGTCGAGAGCCTCTGGTGCAATAAAATGAAACGCGTACGTCATTGCGACAGTACAAGTGGGGATGGCGGTTTGACGTGAAAAAAGGGGAAAAAACGTTGCGATATTGAAACAGACGGGTGGGATGCGGACGAGAAAATGTAATTTCAGTTGGAAACAGGAACGAGGAGAGAGCGAGGCGCACCGGCCGACGACGACCCACATCGAAGCTTTTCGAGTGTTTGTATTGCTGACGCGGCGATCCAATCCAATCCAATACCGAGCGAGTTTAGCCGGCCCCGGGTCTCGTGTGCGTGCAAAGTCCACAAACGCACGAGCTATTCCGAAATTCGGGGAATCGCGGATGCCGCTAGAATTACACGCTTTTCACCTTCCGCCAATATTTTTGCAACCCCTGGTGTAACATTTTGCCAGTTGCGAAATTTTTTTTAATCAACGCCCGCGAGGAATATGTAATGTCGGGGCCCTGCTGAGAGTGGAAGAAATAATGAATAACCTGATTGTTGACGTAAAGCGTGGGAGAAATATCAACCCATGGGAGAAGTAAATCCAACCCATTGGAATGTTAACGCCATATTGTCTCCAGCGATAATGGAAACAAGATGGCGGACGAGCGACTCTACATAATAATATATGTATATCGAAACGTCAAACTCCCCAATCCTAACCCCAAAATGACAAAACTGTGTATTGCTGAAATGTTTTTGTTGTTGTTTACAAAAGTGTCGAATACCGTCATAATTAATCTCGATGAAAATCAAAAGGACGAAAGCGAGCGTGGAGATTGCCTCACGAGCGTAGCGAGTGTGGCAACACGCGAGTGGAATCTCCTCTTTCGACCAATAATCGCACACAATATTTTATTCAACAACAGCGAGAAATATGTGATTTCATGGCCCTGCTGAGAGGGGAGGAAACAATGAGTTACCTGATTAATTGACGCAAAAATCGCCCTTAGAGCTTTGCTACGTACTTTAGGGGGTTAAAAACTAATTATTCCTTTCGTTGCTTTGATTATCATGGGGATTGATTATGGCTGTATTCGACACTCTTGTATGCAACAACAAAAACATTGCACCAGTCCACAGTTTTGTAATTTTGAGGTTAGGGTTGGGGAGTTTGACGTTTCGATGTATGTCGAGTCGCTCGTCCTCCATCTTGTTTCCATTGTATCCGTGCGTAAACGGTCGCTAAACTGAGCGTGAGTGAGTAAATAGCTATAGGTTGTTAAGATCAGCGTGGGCGAACGTGAGTAAATAGCTCTAGGTCTCTGTCGGTCGCTAAGATGAGCTTGGGCGAACAGCTTATTCGCCCACTAGTGAGCGAACGAGTTCATTGCTCGCACGCCATACGTCAACAATCAGGTAATCCATTATTTCGTCCACTCTCAGCAAGGCCACGAAATTACATATTTCTCGCTGGAGTTGAATAAAGTAGTATTATGTGCGACTATTGGTCGACGGAGGATATTCCACTCGCTTGTTACTGCACTCGCTACGCTCGTGCAGCAATATCCCGCTCATGAAATCTTTTCCTTCTCCCACTTGTCGCACAATATTTTATTATTCGTGAGTCACTTATTGCTTCCCCAGTAATTGCACTAATTTCCCGAAAAAGCTGATGCGAAGACTGATAAAGAATTAAAACTCTATAACATATGAAATGAGCGCGGATGAAAGTAATCCGTGGCAGTCGTTAGTCTAACCTGGGCTATGGGGTTGAGAAAGCGAAAGGTATCTTGGTGCCGAGGGTGAGCACTATTATCATAAACGCAACAATAACGAGGAATGATCCGGCGTGTAAACTACGAGCCTTCTTTCGCTCGAGGGCGAGGATTACCAGCCCCCTCGGACAAATCCTCGGCGGAATCCAAGGGGTTGTTATTGTTGCCAGCGAGCGAGATGGACTGCGCGACAGAGAAGCTCACGGGCACGTGGGGAAAGGGACGGAATGAGCGACTCTCGATATAATCTGAACGGTGTTTATCGCCGTCTATTACCAGCTTGATTGAGCTGAGCTATGCGATTAGTATGCGTCATTGACATGTCAACCTCGATCTTCCCGAGGGAACTCGAGCTACTTGGATCACCTCAAAACATCACGAAAAGTTTATAATCTAGGGATTGCCCGTAGAGAAAAGTATGTTTTCCAATCATCCGCATGAATAGTGGCAGTTTTTTCCACCGTTTTACGTTTAAAAAGTGACAGATTAATTAACAGAAAATCAGTTACTCTCAGAAGTGGCCGATAGAGACCGTTTAGACATACCAAAGACTATTTTATGTCCGATTAAAGCCGTGAAGATACACTATATGCCACTTTAGATTCGTTTTGAACAGATCAAATGTTTCTCGGACTATACATGAGATTCGTTTAGGACGGTTGAGATCTACTATGGTAGATCCTGTATCATTGGGGATGGTTTAGGTTGATTATGCACTACCTTAGATTCGTGCAGACCGTTTCAGATCCACTATAAACTACTTAAGATCCGATCACGATTATCCAAGTACACTATTGACTTCATTAGATTCATTTAGGACAGTCCAGATCTATAACAGACTTTATTAGATCCGATAATAGTATATTATGTTCCAAAGGGCAAAAAGTTTTTTTGGACGAACGCAAGTTTATATTTCGAGGCGAAGCCGAGGAATATAAACGTATAAGTCGAAAAAAACTTTTTGCCCTTTGGAACATAATATACTATTATACACACTCAGATCTACTCCGAGTCCGGTCGAGGCCGTTTAGATCTACTACAGACTAATTTCGATCCGTCTAGAACCGTTCAGATCCCCTATAGACTACTTAAAGTGTGTTCAGGACGATTCAGATCCATTAAAAACGGTATAGATCCAGTATGGACTACTCTAGACCTCCTCTAGACTATGCACTACTTTAGATTCGTTCAGACCGTTTTAGATCCACTAGAGACTACTTAAGATCCAATCACGATTATCCAAATCCACTATTGACGTCCTGAAATCTATTTGGAACGGTTCAGATCAATGACAGATTACACTAGATCCGATCAAAACTATTCAGACCCACTCAAGTCTACTCCAGATTCGGTCTATACCGTTTATATCGACTACAGATTACTTTGGATCCGTCTGGAACCGTTCAGATCCTCTTTAGACTGCTAAGGTTCGTTCAGAACAATTCAGATCCATTCGGGACAGTACAGATCCAATGGACTAGTCTAAATCCGTTAAGGAGGGTTCAAATCGACTATGAACTACTTTAGATTCGTTTAGACCGTTTCAGATCCACTATAGACTACTTTAGATCGAATCACGATTATCCAAATCCACTATTTACTTCATTAAATCTATTTGGAACGGTTCAGATCAATGACAGACTACACTAGATCCGACCAAAACTATTCAGACCCACTCAGATCTACTCCAAATCCGGTCAAGACCGTTGAAATCTACTATAGACTACTTTTGAACCGTCTAGAACCATTTACATCCACTATAGACCACTACATCGATGTATCGTCGTTTTCTTGATTGAAACATTCGATAGGTAAAAATGAAGTTTAGGTTCACAACTTATTTTCATCAATCCGGCCCTGATGAAATGGTACACGCGAATGTCACATCTGATTATTTTTCTCCATTCACACGTAATTCGACGGAACAATTAAATGCCCCATCGAAGAATCAGGAAAAATCCGTCAATGAATATGCCGGGTTTCTCGCAGTTATGACGTAGCGCGTGCTGCGCTGCCCTTTCGCAAATCCACGCGTTATTAGCATCCGGAGTATTATGACGTTTTCGTGATGCTGACAAACATCGTGCGAGCACGGCGCATATGAACAAGACACGCGCCGGCACGCTCCCTTTCAGCGCTAATATCGTGTTGTACGTACATACAATGAGAGGGGCGATTGTCGCGTCCAGTAATGGCACGGATACGCACGGGGAGCGAGCACTCTGCTCCCGCACGCTTCGCGTTTCGCAATTAGCAAGCGGCTCCAGTAATTTTAAATTGCCGATCGGCTGGCACTTGACGATCCACTTTGCACCGAAATTTCCGACCGGGAATGCGAAATCGAGGTTTTAATTCCAAAGATGGCGGATATTAATGTTGACTAGTGCGAGTACACTATAGTGCGCATATAAATATATAGTATATAGTACAGTATATACGGATATATAGTAAACACAGAATTGGATTTGGTACAGCCTAAGACAGGTTTGGTTAAAATAGGGCACAACAAATTTTTCATTCGACTGTACCACACTTTAGTTAGCTGTAGCAAATTTTACTTGAGCTAAAATGATTGTTTTCTTCACTCTAACCTCAAAATTGGTACTTCAAATGGTTTTTTCGGCTAGCGTGAAGAAAAGTACTGTGTGTTGCGTACGTTGGCAATTGCCGATTTTGACGAAATGATTGCGGCAATCGCCTTCGGCTCGTGCCACAACCCTTCATTTCGTCAAAATCACCAATGCCAGCTTGCACAACAATGTACTATTGTTCGAGTATATGTACGGAAACAAAAATTCATCTCATCTCAAGTCAAATTTGGTATAGTTTACCAAAATTTGGTACAGTCAAATGAAAAATTTGTTGTGCCCTATTTTTACTAAACGTTTATTTAGCTGTACCAAATCGACTTTTGTGATAAATGTATTCCTCTATATTA
>JAPYZK010001783.1:0-19396 GCA_030522785.1 Platygaster equestris | reverse complement strand
CCACAACAAACACTCAAAATTTTCAAACTTCCCAAAAAACTCAATTTTCGAAATTTTTAGAGAAACCCACAAATATCATTTGATCGAAATACTCAACATTTTCAAATTCTTCAAATTTTGAATATCCGATTTTTTCCGAAACCGTTTAATTACAACAAAAAAACCCACTTGTGCTTTTTCATCAGCGTTTCAGTATTGCAATTTTCGAAATTCGCTGTTTGTTGAAGTATGTTTCACAATCGAGATGATGAAAAAGTGTTTATTTTTAAGGCATGAAATTAATTAAAATGAAAAAAAATTCAAAGTGCATTATACTGGTATATTACTATTTTGTGAATATTTTCAGTCGACATTAAATTCATAATTGTGTAACACAATTAGTTTCTAGAAACAGCAGCGAATTCCGACATGAGCCCACTCAAGCATTTTTGGCAGCAACAATTACTTTTGCACGAATACCTGAATATCTTGGAAAATTATCACGTCTCGTCGATTGCAGGGAATGCGGTGCAATTGGTCAACGTGAGGTACAATCTCGTGCCTCTGAAATTTCCCGAGAACTTGACGACGCCATTCAATTCGGTATTTTACATTTCCTCCATAGACATGCAATTTCTCAAATTCTTATCATGTTACTTTTGATTTTCGAGTTGGCGGAGACTCATTTGAAACTGTTTCAAGTTTTTGAAGTTTTGATGAATTTGAACGAGATCGAAAGTTTCGAAGAACTTTATATTTTTGAAATTTCAGCATTTTTAGAAGTTTTGGAGAATTTCAAGCTTTTCGAGTTTCAAGTTTTTGAAGTTCTGATGAATTTGAACGAGATCGAAAGTCTTCAAAGAATTTCATATTATCGAAATTTCAGTATTTTTAGGAGTTTTGAAGACTTCGAAAAATTTCGAAGAGTTTTAAAGTTTCGGAATTTAAAAATTTAGAAGTTTCGGAGAATTTCAAAGCCTAGAGATTCCAAGTTTCGGAGGAATTTAAAAGAATTCGGAAGTTATGAAGACTTCGAAAGTTGTTCAGTTTTTAAACGAATACAAGTTTCAGGAATTTCAGAGAATTCCAAAATATTTCGAAATTCCAGAATCTCGGGATTTAGAAGATAATTAAGCATTTAAAACTTTTCAAGAATTCTGGAGTTTTGAGGATAAAAATTGTACATTTCCCCAAGTTTCGGAACCCTTTTTTCCCAAAATTCTCGAGAAAAATGTACCGCAAATTCGCTTGAATCCGAAATAAACAGTTCGAGAAACAAAATCCATTGATAACGTTTTTCGTCCATTGTTTTTCGATATCCGAAAGTTCGAATGAAGATGATGTTTTTTTGAGAAAAGTAACGGCGAAGTAACGAAACGTTACTTTTCACAGACAGAAACGGTAACGAATAATTTTATTTTTCAGAGAAAGGGTAACGTAACGAGTTACATATTTTACCTAAGTAACAGTAACGTAACGCGTTACAATTTTATAAGTAACAGTCTGAAAAGTTCATTATCAGTATCAATCAGAATACTGATTAAGAGATTGCGGAAAAGGGACTTCGGAACAATATTATTCATTTCGATCTACAGAAAAATTGAAAAGGTGTCGGAATTGAAATTGAAATTAATTGACAGAAAAAAGCGAATACAATGGAGGACTTGAGATCGCTTTTGCAAGGAGAAAACAGCGTGGATTTCATTCTGGATTCCAGCATTGCAAAAGATAATAACGACATTGCAGCTGCTCGTCAACTGCAGTTGAAACAAATTCTAGCTCAACTTGAAGCGAGAGAAAATGATGAGGGTTTCACCGACCATTTGTGGAATATACTCAGAGGCGAGCCTCCAAAATTGACAGATTATTTATTATATATATACTATATATTTTATATATATGTTATTGATAATAATATACTTACCTACACAAATCAACACTTTTTGAAAGAATTTCTGCATTTCTGCAAAATCTCTTAAGCAAAATTGACAGTTTTTCCGTTTGTTTTTTAATATGACTAAGTGTTACATAAACTCCGAGAGTACTAAATATAAATTTTTAGAAAATATGAATAACATATTGATTTCCAACGATTTTAGGTTGCAGAAATTACGAAGAAATAGTACAATGTATCGATGCGGTTTTGGAAGAAAGCGAAAAAAATTCTACTCTCAGTCCACAGGTAATCGCTTCGTAATGATGAATAATTATTGAAATATTCACCATCTTTTGCTGATCCACAAAATGCATAATGATCATAATTATGAAAATTTCCAGTTCAGCTCGAGAAGTGGAACTACTCGTTTCGCAAAACTGTTGAAAAGTCAAAAAAACCACAAAGTAAAATTATCAATCCAAGAACCTTTGGAATGTTTGATTGACTTGGGGATAGAAAAATTGTCCAACGATTATTTGTACTTTTTACGAGCCGCCAATTTCCTGAATGTCCATGAAATTCGGCAAAAGTTGGAAAATTTGTCGAGCGGACAATTTCGTATCGAGAAATATAGGTAAACTCAGTAATTGGCAAGTTTCATCAGAAATTGTAGGGAATTATAGAAATGAAAAATTGTACTCTAATTTACTATTTACTATTTAATGTACTACTTACTTTTAATGTAAAATGTAATTTAATTCGATTTAAATTTAATTAGTTAATAGCAACAATCAACATCAACAGAACTACGTTAAAATGTAAAAATGTAAAAATGTATAGATGTGTAACCTTCAAAGACCCCCAAGGGGTAAGAATAAACGCATATATATATATATATATATATATAGAAATGAAAAAGAATATATAGAATGTGCATATTCTATATATTCTTTTTCTTTTTCATGAAAAAAATGCTTGCCCCGCAGGAAAAAACTTGTGACAATGGCGCAACTTAACGTCTGCTTGGAATTCGTGTTACTCGCCGAAACTCATCTCGATTACCCAACGTCGGATTTGCAGCGATTGTTGGATTGCGCTTACAGCAAATATTGCACTCCGAATTCGACTCTGCAATCATTCAGCGACGTTCTCGAAAACGCGATTTTCTGTTTGGAAATGCCCATCCCGGCTCGCCTTGCTCAGTCTCTCCATTTCAGGTTATTACCCCCATCTTTTTTTCTTCATTTTGGTATTTCAGAGGGGATTCAGTCTCCGATAAATGGGAGTCATGGGAGTCGACTCCCAAATTACTCCCAATTTGGGAGTCATGATTCCCAAGTTGGGAGTCATGAATACTCAGTGATGTCGAACTTTAAACATGTCAAAATTCGATTAAATGTGATTTTTGAAATCCTCGAAAACGTCTAAGTTCTTGGACATTTTCGAAAACTTCGAAATTTCGACATTTTTGAAGCTTGCGAAATGTCCGAAACTTTGAAAACTTCAGTGTTTTATAATTCCTCAAAACTTCACAATTCCATTAAATTCCAAAATTTCCGAAGCTTTGAAAGCTCTGAAATTTTGGAAATTTCAAAACTTTACGACTTCGAAACTTGAAAATCTTGAAGTGTCCAAAATTTTGAAATTTCTTTGCTTCAAATCTTCGGAATACTTGAAAGTATGCGAAATTCATAGAATTTTGAAGATATCGAAACTTGATAATTTTTCATCTTTAAAATTCTCCAAAACTTCCAAGTTCTTGGGAATTCTCGAAAACTTCAAAATTTCGACCTTTGAGAAAAATCTCAAATTTCGAAAATTCTAAACTTCGTAACTTCAAAATATTCGAGTACTTCGAAACTTGCGAAATTTCCAGAACTGTAAAAGTGTCAAAACTTGATAATTTTCAATCTCAGAAATTCTGAAATTTCACATTTTTTAGAACATTCTCAAAAAATTGCAAATTCCAACTTTCTAGAAACTTGTTGAAGTCCGAAACTTCCAAAACTGCAGAACTTGATAATTCTTCGAAAATTCAAAATTCCAAAGCTTTGTAAGTTCCAAAACTTCATTATTTCGAAATTTCAAAGTCCTACAATTTCGAAAATTTCGGAATTTCTAGACTTGAAAACTTCAAAATACGTACAAAGTTCAAAAATTGCAAAGTTTCCAGACCTTATATCAAAACCTTGAGTTTCGACCTCCAAAAATGTCAAAATTAAATAATTTCCAATCTTTAAAATTCTAAAACTTCTATATTCCAATATTTCCAGGACTCCCAATATTTCCGAAACGTCAAAATTCCAATTAATTATTCGTAGCAACATTTAATTAAGGGTCGACTATTTCATAATTACAATCGATTTTTCATTCTTCTATAAATCCTACTTTCATATTTTTTCTTCCAACAGGTCGCCATTTTTCCACAGAGTGGAATTGTCATCAAAATCTCAACTTTCTAAGTCAAGGACGATTTGGTTTTACAGCGCTTGCCCGATATTTCCTCCTAATGTTTTAAAATTGGACGACAACTCGAACGAAAGCGGTAAATTTATAGACCAACTTAGCCATTTTATTATATACTATAATATGGTCTTGATATTAAATTTTTGACCGTTTCAGAAACATCGATGAACCAAGAAGACAAAGAACAAGTTGACGAAATATTTCACAAAACGTTTGTTTATTGTTCTTCGTTGAAAAGTAAGCCATTACATTGATCAAATTTTATTCTTTTTAAATTCACTGTTTTTTTAGTATCCCGCATGTAGTTTCACATACAATTATTAAATATACACAAAAATCAATAATACATTTCGGTTGAAAAATTGAATGCTTATTTGAGGGTGAGTTTAGTCCAAGGAAATGGTGACTTTTTCTCCGGGTTTGAAAGCTGGCATTCCGGCATATGGGCAACTCGAACAGCGGAAAGCATCTCCCAAGTAGCACTGAAATTGTAACAGCCACATTAAAATTTATCATAATCATACCAATTCCCCAAGCTTTCCATGTATTTTTTTTACATTTTTCACAATTTTTATACAGTAATTTTCAACACTTTCAGAAATTTCAAAAGTTTTCGAATAATCTTGCAAGTTTTTTTTGGTTTTACAACTTTTGAAATGTTCCTGCAGTCTTTGAGTCCCCCTATGATTTCAGGCCTTTTTTCTACGAACGTGCTGTATTTTAAAACCTACTAATTTTTCTTTTTTCCGATAATTTTAGCGTTCTATCCACAATTTTCTACCACCAACAAAAGTGGTGCAAATGACGATTTGTTTGTAAAATATGATTGTAAATGAAAAATCGGCTATTCCACGAAAAATGCATGAAACAATAAAAGAACAATTACATTTCCACACGAAGATTTGGGCTCCGATTCCTCTTTCGCCGAATTTTCGTTTTCCAACTTCTCTGCCAAACCACAAGAGCAATTTTTGCACGCTTTGCGTTTTGTCGAATCAGAAGCGTCGCAAACTGTAAAGAAAAGCATTATTTACATTTTTAGCGACTTGTTCATTACCTAATTCAACCTTTCTTTTTGGGGGCAACACTTGGAAACCAATGATAAATCGCAGTATTTCATAATTGAAATAATCCATGAGAAAAAACACGATTTTTTTCAAGTAAAATAATCTAAAACTAAGATATTGACGGTACATAAACATTTGGAAAAATGAACAAGTAAGATCTTGTCATTAACAATTTCATGACTATAATATATTTACTAGAATATATTTATTACTATATATATAATATATATATATTAGTATATAATAATATATACATTATATAATTATATACATTAACGTGTATATTATTATTTATTTCTTCATTTTATTTATTATTTACTAGAATATATTTATTATTATTGTCATTATTTACTTTTTTATTTTATTGATTATTTAATAGAATATATTCATTTCATTGACGAACTGAATGAACATTTGTTCCCACAATAATGACTACAGTGAGAAAGAAAGCAGTTAAAAATTAAAGAAAAATTGAATAAATTGACGATACCTTCGCGGTAAGTGTTTTTTTCTGCAACTTGATCGTTGTCTTCTAAAAGACTGTCCTCATTAATAACGTCGTCTTCCATCGAGTCCACTTTCCAAGCTTTCTTCTCACCCAAGTTGAGCTTCACTTGAGAGTTCATCTACAAATACATTCAATTTTGTTACAATTCCACACCAAAATGGGCTAACAACTCAATGTTATCAACAAATTCTACAATGCCATGATAAACAATGAGGCAATTTTGCTGTTAAGGAAATTACAGAACTGAAAAACTGAACAAAACTTATAAAATGATAATCTAATAAAAATACTCCGATTCAGAGTATATCATTTGTTGTTTGTGCGTGAAATAGTAGATGAGTTTGAAAACTTGAAAAAAAAACTCACACTGTTTGTAAAATAAACAAAAAACAAAAAATGGAAGGAGGAAAAAAAAATTTTCCAGTTTTATGAAACACAAGTGTAATCAAATGGAAATGTGTGCGTGTTTAGGGTGTCCAGATCATAAGAACGAAAAACCAGGACATGTTCCTTCCCCCCCCCCCCCCCATATATTATTTATAAAATGGTAAAATTGTTCATTTCAAATACAAAAAGTTGTGTACATCAAAGGATGGCTTGTGAGCTACGAATTCAATGTACGATGTCAATGACGTCATATCAGCAAAGTTTGGTTTTTCCACTGTGAATCCACCCATTTTCAATGTTGTAGAACATTGGAGCACAAATTTTCCAAGCTCGTTATTGCTTTTTTCTGGAACAACTTCCCGGAGCATCAAAATTCCATTGGATTTCAATATTCTGTTCAACTCTTGCAACAATGCCGAATTGTGCACCGATCCATTCTCGTAACCGGAAATGATGACTTCGTAAGTTGTTGATTCTAAAAATAAAATGAAATTACAATTATTATTTTTATTATTATATTATTATAATTATATTATATATTATTATATTTTATATTATAAATTTCAACCATTTACTAAAATTCCTATAGTTTCAGGAATATTTTCAAGCTCCGAGAATTTTCCTACTTTTTTGAACTTCGAATATTCATGAAATTTTACGATACACATGCAGGTACAGAGGCAGATATTACCAGAAACCTGACACCAGATACAAGATACTAGATACCAGATAACAGATATTAAATACCGGATACCAAATACCAGATACCAGATGAATAATTTAATGATGAATAATTTAATTACAATTCAATTATTATTATTATTTTCATTACAATTCTAATGAAATCACAAGTCATTTTAAAATTTAAATTTCTCTTAAAATTATCGATTTTGAGAATATTCCTGATTACTCCGTAAGGTAGGGAATTGCATCGTTTTTTATTTCCTATCAATTTTGGGAGCATGATTTTGGTAAAAAAATGACCAGAGCGACAAATTAGGTACTCAAACACATCCACCAGATGCAAAAAAATTCGAATTAATTACTTGGGGGCGTAAAATAGTAACAGTAAGATTAAGAGTATTCAGGAATATTCTTTTTTGATGAATTGGAGGTTAGATCTCAGCTTGTTTAATTTATTCCTCAGTACCCACAATTGTTTTCATCAAATTAAACAAACGAACCTTCCCTGAGTTGTCCAAAGCTTTGGAAACTTATTTTACCCTCGGAACCAATCAATTTTTTCAAATCATTCGCCAAATCTTCATTTTTCGTTTCGTCATCGCTGTGCACTATTAGAACATTATCGCCCTGTTTCACGTGTTTTTCCATTATTTCTGCTCACTGAAATTTTCACTAGTAATAAATAGCAAAAGTAAATATTCACAGTGATTATTATGATTTAGACACAAAAAAAATAAAAATATGTAAATAATAATGTTATTGTTTTCACCTATGCACAAATACGAAACAGTACGAAAAGAGAAGCTCTAGGTCTGCTAACTGCTGATATGATAACGCAGACGTGCAAAAAAGACTTATCTCAGACACATGCGTGCAAAAAACACGCATTTCGAAATGTCAAATATTGTTTTGCTGTCAAACGCCAACGGCCAAACCAGTATGGCGGCGGAGTATCAAATTTCCATCGAGGAAATCGTGGGTTAAATCGATAAAAAAACCAAAAAATGACGGATTATTTGAAATCCGCTTTCGGGTATTTGAACACAGGCGCGACCTCGAACGATTACGTCGGTCAGATAATTGAAATAAATAGTGTCAAGTTACGTGTCAACAAATTGATTGCAGAGGGTGAGGGATACGATTTTGCCTAGCTGTTTCATTATTTTCTTTAATTATCCAGTTATTCACATTTCCCACTTTAATGACAATGTCGTGTCTTTTGAGGGAAAAACGTCCTACGGACATTGATGTACTTTTCTTGCTGCGTGCATTTTTCCTTGACTTTCGTAATTGTCAATTTTTGTTTGTGTAATTGTGTCATTTTATCAATTTGTTGTCACTTTTTTTTGCTTTTTGACTTGTCAGTTTTTCAATTCTGACAGTTGTTGAGAAATATTTTGTGGTGTCATTTTTTGAGAGAATTTGAGTTCGTTTTTTGGGATTGTCACTTTCATTAGAGCATTGATGGTTTACCCTGTTATAATTATTATTGTGTGTGATGTTTTTTTGTGCGTATTTTTTCTATACAATTTTTTGGAATCTTCAATGATTAATTCAAGGTTCCAAACTAAACACATTTGGCAGTCATATAGTTTTTAAGGTTTCCAAGATTTTTATTGTTTATCTATATAGAACTTGATTATTGACATTTTTATTTATGTATATACTTCATTATTCACAACTATACATACTTGTTATATTTTGTATTGGAGATATATTTAATATTATTATGTTAAATACATGATATAATTTAATATAAAAAATCAAATTGAAAATTTTAATTAATTTTTTTTATTTTTTTTAAATAAATTAATAATTTTATTTATAATTATATTTAAATTAATTTATTGTTAAATAAAGTAATTTAGCTCAAATAAATGAATAAGTTATAAATATTCATAATATGTATAATATATATAATATATAATAATACAATATAATATATTATATTATCATATATTATATAAAATATATAAAAATATATATAAAAATATATAAGAAATAAAGAAATATACATTATATAATTTAATATAATGTAATTAAGTTATAAATTTTATTTATAATTACATTCAAATTACTTTATTTATTTCAAATAAATAATAAATATATATAAAAAACACATATTATATAATTTAATTGAATTATAAATTTTATTTATAATTGTATTAAAGTTAATTTATTTGTAAATGAATTTATTTATTTCAAATAAATAAGTATATCATTTCTTATGTTCATTGATAATATTTTTCACATTTTATATAATATTTATTCATTCATTTTCTTACTAGTCAAACTTTTATGTATTAGAATGTACTTCATCAAAATATTTATACAACCTTCAATTTTTCATATGTTATTTCATTTTATATATTTTGTTGTCATTTTCATGTTTTGGTTCAATTCTGAACTTCTCAATTCATTGAATGACTCATGTTTTGAAATTTTAGAGTTTTAATTTTGTTCTTCTAAAATGCATTACTAACGAATCGCGCAAGTTTTCGAGTTTTTTTGTTTTTGTTTTGTTATTTTCAACTATTCGATCGTTTCAATTTCAAACAACACATTTTCAGTTTTCCCCATGTTTGCGTTTTTACTCTCTCGATGAAAATGTTTATTCTGTAAAATTGCAAAATTGCAATTTGAAAATCCATTATTTTCGGAATTTACACTTTCGAATTTCAAAATATTAAATAATCTTCCAGACTTGCGAGTAAAATTCTCTCTCGTAAGTTGTATTCACTCTTTGAATTCTTCAGTTTTCATTAATGATGGTCATTATTTTGAAATCGTACATTCTCAGAAATGTTTTCATTTTTTTCCAAATATTGTACATTTTAGAAATGACGGTCATACTGTTAAGAATTTTAGGCAATAAACATAAAATCCCTAAAATTTTCATGTACAGTTTTCAAATCTTCCCATGTTGACACTTTTATGTTTCACATAATATAAGTAGGTAACTTTATTGGGATTTCTCACCTAAACTTACAATTTTCATTTTTTTTCAAGATTTTCAAAGGGAATACGCGGACATACAATTCAGATAATAATAGCGAGATGATAATTTGCGAGTTTTCACATTTCTGTAACCAACTTAGAATTATTTACAGGTGGCTGGGCTTTCGTGTTCGCCGTCCAAGATTTGGCCACAGGGAAAGAATACGCCTTGAAGGTAGGAAACACATATTTTTCACACTCATCTCGTTACTTTGGAAGTTAGATAACAACGAAATGCAAAATTAGCTATTTAAATTAATGTCATATAAGATGTTATTGAGTTTTTTTATTTCGATAAATTCCAATGACGACATTTAGAATAAATGAGAAGGATACTGGGCGTTGTACAGTGTCCAAACCAATGTACACTTACGTGCAGTTTCAAACATTTATAAGTGAATCCCTTTTTCATTTCGATTATCTGTTTTTTAAGAATTTCTCAGCAGAAATATTGCTATCATTTCCCTGCAGGCCCGATCCATTTTCAAACCAGAATCAGACTTTTTGCCAATAGTTGTAGACTTTCAACTACTGTCATTACATTTTTAAGTAAAACAAATATCGAATAAAACCGCTTTAACCGGATTCCCCTGTTGCTGCAGAGACTTATTGCCAACACAGAAGAGGCTAATAAAACGATAGTCCAAGAAATAGAGACTCTGAAAAAGCTGACAGGACACCCTAACATAATCCAGTATTATTACGCACAGCGTTTGGAGCGCGACACTCCCAAAGGCTATGAATACCTACTCCTCACCGAACTCTGCACAGGTAGGATTTCAAAAGTACTCCAGTAAAGTCGCTACAGTCGCTCAAGTCCGTGAAATACAGCCAAGCGAATTGAAGTACATCAAAGTCTCTCTCTCTCTCTCTCTCTCTGATTCAAGTCTGTAAAATACGAGGCGAAATGTACTTTATCGGCGCTCGTAAATAGCTGCTACTGCAGTGGCAAAGTTGATCAAAAAAAATGAAAGGCCTGCATGTCGTTAATAATTCTCGCGGGAAACCATCCGCAGGTGGTACCGTAGCCGAGGTGCTGCGGAACGCGGCCGTGGGCAGCCTGAGCCTGGCCCAGGTCTGCAGGCTAGCCTACCAAGCTGTGCGCGGCGTGCACCACATGCACACCCATTACCCGGGTTCGCCGATCGTGCACCGGGACATAAAGCTCGAAAACTTTCTCATCGGGGCCGACGGCCTGGTGAAGCTATGCGACTTTGGCTCCGCGACGACGCAGATCCTGGTCCCGGAGCCCTCCTGGGGCGCCAACAAGCGGGCGCTCCTCGAGGACCAGATGGCCAAGTTGACGACCCCCATGTACAGGGCGCCGGAAATGAGCGACACCTGGAACAACGAGCCCATCGGTCCGCCGGTCGACTGCTGGGCGCTCGGGTGCGTCATCTACGCCATCGTCACCTCGCGCCATCCCTTTCCCGATGGTATTATATCTATTATATCTGCATCATTATATAATCTACGTTTGTTGTCAATTCCTTTATTGGATCTCGCGTGCTGACCTTCACCATATCAGCTCCGAATTGAACGTTACATCGACAGAACGTGTTTCTTATTCTTTCAGGGAATAAGCTCGCAATTTTGAATGCCAAATACCCGGCCTTGCCGGCGAACCCGAAATTGGCCTGTTTTCACGAGCTTGTGAGTGGCTGTTTGCAGGCGTCCCCGGCTCAGAGGATGACGACGTCCATGTTGTTGGAACGCCTCGCGGCCATCGCCGAGTCCAACAACTTGGACCCGCGGGAACCCGCGAAAGTGCAAGTCAAACCGAGTTGTTTGGCTGCTCCACCTCCACCGAGACCGCCTGCGCCGCCTGCGCACGCGGATAAAAGTAATCGTAGGTTATTCCATATTCTCCTACTGCATTACCAAATTTATATAATGGGGGAAAATTTCCCACTTGAAAATTCACCTGAGTGTCACTCACAGATCGGCATAAAGTCGCGATTTTTGTAATTTATAAAATGTCTAGCAGGGAATTCTCATTTGTGCGCAGAGCAACAAATTGCGTCTTCGGTGCCGCCGCCGCGACCGGGCCCACCACCGAAGCCTCCGGGGCCGGCTCCAAAAGTCTCGGAACCCGCGCAACCCGCGAGTTTGTTCAGCTCGCTCCGGGGAAACGGCGGCGGCGGTGGCGGGGGAGGCTTTTCCGGCTTTTTGCGCAACATTAAAGACACGTCGAGCAAAGTGATGCATTCGGTGCAGCAAAGCATGGGCCGGACGGAACTAGACGCGAGTTACATAACCTCCAGGATTCTGGTCATGCCTTATCCCGCGGATGGCATTGAAGCCGCTTACAAGTAGGAGGGCCAACTTTTGCTTTTTTTCATCTCAAGTAATTGAGATTAACTTGACTGTGTCGAGAATCGGTCACTAAGGAGGCCTTTTTCACTCGTCTCCTCATATTCCAATAAATTGTTGTCGATTATTTGCGATTTATGAAATTGGTTTTCAAGATGCGCGCATTTCTTTCCGCATTTCGCAATCAAGGAACAAATCATAACGATAATGTTGAATATGATCAGATCGAACCACGTGGAGGATGTAAGCGCGTTCCTGCTGAGCAGGCACAAAAGCCCGATAAGAATCCATTTGTACAACCTCTCCCGAGGCAAACCGAACGTCAACAGGCTGCCGGGGAAAAATATAAATTGCACTTTCGCGTACGCCGTCCCGGACTCGCCGGCGCCTACCCTGGAAGGCGTCTACCAAATTTGCCAGGACCTCCACCACTTCCTCAAAGAGAGCCCGGACAAGCATTTCGTCGTCCTCTATTGTTCGGTCAGTATGTTCGGTCACAATGCCAAACGAATCCCGGCATACAATAAATGAGCGAAAGTATAAGGTACGAAAAACCTGTCGTTTCAGGACGGTCTCCGGGGTTCCGCGTTGATCGCCTGCGCCCTCTTCCTCCACACGAATGCCTTGAGCAGCCCAGCCGAGGTGATAAACCTCTTCAGGACCCGCCGCTGCCTGCCCCCCGCCTTCTCCCCCGCCGACCTGCGCATCCTGGACTACGTGTCCCGAATCGCCCGGTCGTCCCTGCCCCACTCGCTCCCGCTCCTGCTGCGATCACTGAGCATCCAGCCGGTGCCCCTCTTCACGAAATCGAGGGACGGCTGCAGACCCTACGTCGACGTCTACAGCGGCGGCGCCCTGGTCGCCACCACTCGCAACACCGACTACTACTCCATCAAGCTTTTCCACGCCGCCGAAGGAAAAGTCAGCTTGCAGTTTTCCAACGTCCACGTGCGCGGTGACGTGACGGTCGTCATTTTCCACGCGCGCCAACAGCTGGGACGCGTGATCGGCATCAAGATCGCCTCCATCTATTTTCACTCCGGGTTCGTCGATCCCGGCCGGGACAGCCTCGTCTTCGACAAAACGGGCATGGACGACGCTCCCGAGGTCGGCAGCTCCTTCAGGGCGGTTTTGAGCTTCGACTTCGGAGAGGACGACTCCGGGGGACTCCGGCGTTGCCCCTGGGAAGGCAAGGCCGGAGAGATGCTGGCGCCTTCCCCGAGTGTCCTCTTCGAGTCCGGCTTGGAGATGGAGGAGACTTTGCGGAATTTCAGGTGCGGATTGAGTCTTGATTCGGATTGTACAGTCGGGTGTAGGGATCTGTGAAGACCTATAAGTGTTTCCTTGAGTATGGTGAACCTGGATGTTGAGATGAGTTCATAAAATACAGTCAGCTCTCGATTCCAGGCATTCTCGTACAGTCAGCTCTCAATATAAATCTCTAAACCAAGCACGTAGCCAGGGGAGGGACTGAGGGGGCTGATTTCGGCACGATTTTCGTAATTCTTTAAATTACGAAAATTTTTCGAATTCCTGACATTTCGAAACAGTTAATAATTTGGAATATTTTCAACATTTAAAAATTTTTAACAACTTTGAGGATTTTATTTCAAAGTCTAGAGGATTTTCAAAATTTCCGAGATTTCAAAAACACTTACGGAAATTCTGAGAATTTAGGAAATTTTTATAATTCTCTAATAAAACTTTACTTTTCAAATTTGTTGAAGTAATTCTGAGTGAAAATCACCTTAGTCCCCCCTGAACGAAATTTCTGGTTACGTCCTTGCTCTAAACTCTCGAACCAAGTCCTCAAAATGTAATAAACTCTCGATTCAAGTCTCTTGAACTCAGTGTAATTTCGGATCAAATCATTCAAATACAGTACACTTTCAATAAAGGTCCGGAAAATCGTAATTTCTCCCTAAAACTCCATTATAAGAACTCCTATCAATTCAAAAAAAAAAAAAAAAATGAAATATCGAATTTTAGAAAACCCGAAGAAATGTCAAATCAGAAGTCCAGTCCCCGCGATAAATTTGCCGAAGAAACGATTCCTCTGAATCATCAAGAAGAAGAAGAAGAAGAAGAAGAAGAAAACGAAAACGAGGAAAATCCGGAAAATGTGAAAATATTGGAAAACGAGGAATCGGAAAACCTTTTGGAAGCGGATTTGCTGAATCTCGGGGCGTCGCCGGAGCCGAATGCTAATGTTGAAAAATCGATTTTATCGAACCAGAACGAAAATGACATTTTCGGAAATTTCGCTTCCTTCAATCAGCAGCAGCAGCCTCCTGAAAATTGTATCAATGGAGATTTTTTGGGGAGCACAAATGCGAATTCCGGGAATGTCGAAAATTCCGAGGTGCTTTTCGACCCTTTGGGCGGATGGAAGGAAAGTATTCCGAGGAACTCGAGCACTCCGAATTTCGGGGCGCAGAACAACAACAAGGATCCTTTTGCGAATCTCGGCAATTCTTTCGCTTCGGGATTGACCTCCAGCTGGAATGGGACGAGTCAGGTGAGAAAAAGACTTTAGCTCATGAGGAGTAGTGCGTATTGATTGCAAGTTCACATATAATATAATATAATGCAATCTATAGTAATAATATATACTATAATAATATTATATATTATTATATAATATATAATAATAGATAATGTAATAATAATAATATATAATATATTGTCTGTTTTTATATATTATTATTATGTATATTATATAATATAATCTATAATATAATCACATGTAATATAATCCTCAGGGTTTGGAAAGTTACTTATAAAATTGTAAAGCGTTACGTTACCATTATTTCGCTGAAATATGTGACTCCTTATGTTACTGTTACTCTGGAAAATAAACTTTCTCGTTACCGTTTCTGTCTGTAAAAAGTAACGTTCCGTTACTTCGCCGTTATTTTTCTCAAAAAATCATCATCTTCATTCGAACTTTCGGATATCGAAAAACAATTCCGTAAATCCAAATCTTCGATATGTCTGAAAACGTCAAAACTTCAGAACTTTATGATTCCGCAAAACTTCGATCAACACGTACTCCTCAGAATCCCCAAATTTCGAACAGAACTTTTTTCTTTCTTCATTCTTCAACACT
Organism: Platygaster equestris; assembly: GCA_030522785.1. Taxonomy (NCBI): domain Eukaryota; kingdom Metazoa; phylum Arthropoda; class Insecta; order Hymenoptera; family Platygastridae; genus Platygaster; species Platygaster equestris. The sequence goes on along the minus strand of JAPYZK010001783.1, from coordinate 4,010 downwards.
CTAAAATCCTCCAAAATGTTCGAGCTTTCCAATAAATAAGAATGAGTAACGTGAAAGTAACGTTAATTTCGTTACTCGTTCCCACGTGAAAAGTAACTAGTCACTGTCATCCCTACTTTGTCACTAAAGTCCCCCCTTACGTTATCGTCACATCCGAAAATGTAACGTTGTAGAGTAACGCGTCACTTCCAAACCCTAATGATCTCAATCGTGGATTCAAATCCTAACAGCAAGAAAAGCCGAGTCGCCAGTCGACAACTACTCCCACGCACTCGCGAGCCAAGCTAAGCAAAGCCCCGGCGGAAGCAAACCAGCAAGCTTCGCCGGAAGCTAGCCAAGTCCCGGGAAAAGCGGGCGGCAGCAAAGTAACGGACGCTTTCGAGGACCTGCTGAACCTGGGCAGCCAGGGCTACAGTTTCGCCTCGAGGAAGGCGGCCGAGGGCGGGCCGAAGACGATGAACCAGATGCGGAAAGTGGAGGTGACCAAGAGCATGGACCCGGAGAAGCTCAAAGTCGCCGAGTGGACGGAGGGAAAGAAGGGCAACCTGAGGGCGCTGCTGTGCTCGATGCACACGGTGCTCTGGCCGGAGGAGGACCGCTGGAGGCGGTGCGAGATGCACCAGCTCGTCTCCGCGGCCGAGGTCAAGAAATTCTACCGCAAGGCGTGCCTCCCCCCCCCCGCGTTTTTCGTTTTTTCCGCCCCCCCCCCCCCCCCCCCGGTTTTCGCCTAACATTCATAATACTAGACATGATGCCCGCCTGCAAATTGTGATTATAATTCTTGCAAAGGAATTCCTGTACATGTTATTACGAATATCAATGGGTATTTCATACTTAATACATGGATTTCGGACGATTCGTATAGATTTCTATCCATTCCCATGAATTGACATCGATTTTTATGAATTTTCATCAATTCCCAATAATTTCTGTAAATTCCTATAGATCCCTATGAATATATAAGGATTTCTATCAATTTCCATCAAGTCTTATGAATTTCTATGAATTCAATTTCTATGAATTCCCATCAATCACTATATCGATTTTTATTTATTTTCATCGATTTATAACAATTTCCATCGATTCCCATGAATTCTTATCAATTACTGTGGATATTCCTATCTATTTCCATCAATGTGTATCAATTCCCATGAATCTTTATGAATTCTAACCAATTACTAACCAATTATTAACTAATTCTAACCATTTCATTTCCATCAATTTCTATAAATTTCCATTTTTGAAAAAATATTGCTGTTGGAGTTTGGAATTTTGGGATGATTCAAGATTCGCACATTTTTGTTCCTTCGGCTAAAATTCTAAATTTTACGAGATTTTGCGTTTTTGTCAACTTTAAATTCTGCGAAATTTAATTTGTTAATTACATATGAAATTATGAAATTGTGGGATCGTAAAAATAAAAACGAATGTATGATTTCATTGTTTCAGCAAACGGGCACGGAAAACGAGAACCTAGCAAAACTTATTTTCATGGAATTAAACAACGCTTGGAGCACGTTCGAGAACGACGCTGCACAGCAAAATTTGTTTGCCAGCTAATTATTTGTTATTAATTGCAGGCGTCGATTGTTAAAAAATGTAGATGTCTATTTTTCTTGGTTGAAAATGACAAGTCCTCTGGTGTCGGAAAAATAAGAAAATTTGACATTTGCAATACAAATTTAAGAATTTAAAAAAGTTTATATACAGTTGGAATTTAGAAGTTTTAGAGTTTTGAGTGTTTCCTGGTGATATTTAGTTCCCAAAAAATCGAAATCCTAGTTTCTTTAACATTTATTTTTAAACTATCGATTTTTACGAATTTCAGTTTGTATAGACAATTTTCAATTTTTCAGACTGTTGCATCAAAATTCCTCAATTTTAGAACTTTTGATAATGTTTTTCACAACTTTTGTTGAATAATTTTCGAAAATAATAGTGGAAATTCGCAAAATGAATGAAGAATTGCGGAAAAAATTGATCAGGTATTTTTAGCCGCCAGAGAAATTGCTACTTTCCCAGAAAATGAAAAAACGCGCATTCCATAAAATAAAAAGAGAAAAAACGATAGCTGGCTGTTACGCAGAGAAATTATGTAAATTGAACAAAAAAGCATGAATATTTCGCTTTGCTTCGCTGGCGAAAAAATTTGCATTGTTGTAGATCAACAATATTGTACATAAAAAAGCCGCAGTGTACATTCAAACCTGAAAATACAAGAATTTATTTTCTGTGCGTCGGTTTTTCAACTTTTGCTCAATTTCGAGATTTTTTCCTTTTTCGTTTGTTTCTTTTCACTTTAACCAAATTTTTTGTCGAACCAACGAAATTTTTGTTATTGAGGAATTTTTGAACAATTTTTCGTGCAATCATAAGACTTTTTTTTATTCTAAGAGTGCGTGTTTCGAAAATCTAAATTTTGAGAATCAACTGAATTCTGATTCACAAAATTTGCACTAACTAATTTTGTAAATTGTAATTTCGTAAATCAAAATGTTGTGAATCAAACTTTCGCAGATTTTCAAAACATTCGATCCTTAGAATAAGAAATATTCAAAAAATGAAAAAAACTTATTCTATTTATTAGCACGAAACATGGTTTAAAATTCTTCCACGAACAAATATTTGTCAATTCAACAAATTATTTTTCCGACTTCTTTTGAGATTCGCAGTTTTTAAGTTTTTGTAACACGACTTTCACTATAATTTTTTATTTTCTAGCAACGATCTCATTATTTATTTATTGTAAGTTGAAATATTTGGTGATTGTTGAAATTCTTTCTTTTTTATTTTTATACACAAGTGTGTATTTTTTTCGGCATCGTGAAATTTCCTAAGTTCTGTAAGTTTTCGAAAATTATATTATTATGAGTTATTTATTGTTTATTTATTGGCGTAGATGGAATTATTTTTTAGTGTATAATTGTGTACTTTCTTGTAATTACATGTATTTTGAAACATTCTATCGTTTTTTAACCGCCCTGAAATATTTAACGAATTCATGATCGTGATGATAGAAAAAAATTATAACACTCATACAAATAATTTTTTATAAATTTTCGTGCCTAAATAACGGATTCGATTCATATAATTTATTCATAAACTCATGAGTTTTATTTTTCCCTCAAAGTTGTATAATTAATCGAACCACGGAATAATCGATTCCAAATATGTATTTCTGATTTAACATCAAAGTATTCAAAATAAAATTTTTCAATAAAATTAATGAAATGAAATTAATAAATTTTGATAAAATGAATTGAATGAAAATTATGAATTATTTTTGTATTATTAGAGAAAAAAGTGACTACAAAATCTCTCGATTTAATATAAATTAATATAAAATTAATCTCTTAATATTCAATCTTTAATTCTAATGTCTTAATATAAATTTTACGATCAAAAAGTATATGAAATAATTATTAACAATTGTTCATGATATGCAATAATTTCGAAAAATGTATAATATATGTAACTTTCAACTTTTATTTTGAATACTAGTCGCTAACCGTTTCCGTGGTGTAATGGTTATCACATCTGCTTAACACGCAGAAGGTCCCCGGTTCGATCCCGGGCGGAAACTTTCTTTTTTTCTTTTTAATGATATTTCCTCTCCTCGATTTTTTTTGCAAGTTATATTTTTATTTTTTTTACCTATGAGAATTTATTATAAAAAACCCAAAGTAATGATAATTTTTCATGTAGAAGAAGATAAACATTTTTTCAGATTTTTTAACGTTCAAGTTTTCGAATGTGCATACACATCAAATTTAATTTCCATTTTTTATCTGGTTCTTTCTCGTTAAAAATTATAAATTATTGAAAGAAAAAATATAATAAGGCCGTTGCGATAATTGAAGTCAAAATGGCGAACAACAATCAGATACACGGTTTTTCCCATAAAATCGAAGTAAACATGAAAAGGAAGCCCGGAAGCCTGGTTTTTCCTAAGCTCCGCTCGAAATCCTATCATTTTCCGGCTAATGATGTTACCGCACAGCAGGTGCCGA
>JAPYZK010001782.1:0-25620 GCA_030522785.1 Platygaster equestris | reverse complement strand
CGGACTCGTAAAACTAGACTCGAGATCTCGAGCCCTCATTTATCACTGTCGGAGTTCAATGCGACTCAATGATAATTCTACCTCGATTCCTAAAAATTTTTTGACCCAGCCTTTTTAATATTCAGAAATCGAGCGAACATGAGGCTCGAGGGAAGCGCAACGAATCGGAGGTCCAAGTTTGGAGTGTTAATTCAGAAATAAGGGTGAAACAGTAAATGATAGATCGATTCTACCCATTTCATTCGTTTGGAAAAAAACATGTTTCCTGCATTCGACGTTTTGTAATTCCAATTTTACGCCAGAATAATAAAAAAACGTTAAAAACCCTCCATCACTTTTTTTATCGCTGAATTTCGCAAACGCAGTCCGTCGCCCACGGCCGTGGAAAAAATTCCAAAGTACAGAAAAGGTCGAAATGTTTGTTGTCTTCTCCATTCTGAATTTCATTAAGGAAAAAAATGCCCGTAGGTAACAGGTATGGGCGATGATTCAGCGGTCTGTGTTTACTCAAGCTGGGCCCGGGCGGTGGTAAGGTGCATGCATGGAAGCTATATATATTATAGCTTATATATCTAATAGCGTCTTGTGTGGCCACGGGGGGTCTCGTTGGTCGGCTGGTAGTTTACTCAGCGCATGCAACCAGCACGACTCGAACTTAGTATAGTCATTATTGAGTTACGGGCCTAGCACAGGTAGCTGGTGAATGGAGCGCCTCCGAGGGTCTGGTTTGATAGATCGTTAAATCCACTAAAAGGCCCTCTTCACATTTGTCCGACGTAATTGGACTTTTGACTTTTCGAGCGTGCCAGAAAACACCTCATTTGACACCTTCGAGTCGCTCCGAATCAAGTCTACCGGAAGAAGCGTTTCAGGTTATGCCGTGTTTTGTGTATACACACGAAATGCAAGCATCATTTTTCATTCACTTAAATTAATAATCTTCATTTAAGAGGGGTGAGCACAGAATTGACAATGGAGTGGCGAAAACCACATCGTTACCATTAGTATTTTCAAGTGCAGAGCTTGAAATTGCTTCTTCTGAAGAGGAAACACTTCATATATGGAGTGATATAAAACAGTGGCGGATCCACGGGGGGAGGGGGGGGGGAGAAATTCCCACACCCCCAAGAACCCTGGAAACCTATAAGTTTCGCCAGGATAGGTTAGGTAAGGTTACTTTCATCTAACCCATTCCTTCCCCCCTCCCCCCCCAAGAATCGTCTTTGGATCCGCTACTTGTGTGAAATCGAAGTTTCATATGGCAACGATATCTAAAAATATTGTTGTCATATCCATGGGTCTCTGTGCGGGATATCTGACGGATATTTCTGCAGACATTTTAATGTGTAATCGTGCGAAATCCATCAAATGTCTATGCAACATGAATAAGGGACGGAATTAAACCCTACGTACTTTAATATTTTTGACCTACAATATTTTGAAAAATATCAATAACAACCATATCCGGACAATAAATAACCGAAGACGAAGTTCCTATGTCGAATGTGTTTGACAGGCTCGAAATCCTGATGACAAATGCGAGTATGGGACGCGGAACGATTTCCAAAGCAGAAACTGGGCTATTAAGCGGCCGTAAATTATCGGGCTATTCGGGGACAATTTATACGAGTCGGGGTTGGATTGGTGATCAAGTTAGCGTAACGTCATTACGTCGTGGGCGCGCCTGGGGCTGATACAACCGCTCGGGCAATTTCACCCGACGCCAACTTTTTGCCGATTACGCGCCCTTTGTTGCCGCCTCACCCACTGCCGCTTCCGTGCCCCGGGGCCTACACAAATTGTCACTCTTGCGTTCAACACGATACGTCAATTGTTTACGTTGCGAACACAAACCGCGCAATCTTTTTAATTGTGATTACTTGTTTTCTTCCACGTATTATAGACCCAAAAAGGAAACGTGAAACTCAAATTGGTCTATATAGAAGTCTTTCTCGCTCATTTGGAAATGCAAAATCTTTTCTTTCAGGGCTTTCATTGACAGTTACACGAGGATGTCCAGATAGTGATAATGAAAAATCGGAACATGTTTCTCACTCTCTCCTCCCTAAATTTTAACAAGTATCACAATTTTAGAAAAATTCTGAAATTTATTTAGAATCTTAAATATTTTAGAATCATCGAAATACAGATACGAGCGTGTTCTCCATCTTTCTTTGCGTCGGGCGCCAGCCGACGAGACAGCAATACTTGTCCGATTCGCGTTTTCGAGAATTATAAGATACTGAACTATATATGAACCAACATAACAACTGTCGGTTTTGACTACGGCCCAGCTCCAGCAACCAGGGTCACAACAGGCACGACCTATTTTCTACATTCGCAGTTAAAAATAGACCATTTTAGATTCGGAAAAAAAATTCTGCGCACGCGTGATGAATTCAGGCAACATATTATGGGAGAGTATAGGAATGTGCGTGTTTTTTATAGAAAAAATGAAAATGAAGCCAGCGCGAACTGCAAATTTACTGAAAAACGAGATCTGATGAATTTTATTAGGACATTAAAAAAAAGTTGTATCATTGAATTCGAAATTGAATTTTTTATTCCGAATTGGAAGATACCGACCTTTTCATAATATTCTAAAATTCATAAGATTCCGTTTTTCAGTGAATTTACCAATCACGTTGGCTTCATTTTCTTTTTTTCTATAAAAAAACACTATCCCATAGTACGTTCCCCGAATTTTTGGCGAATGTGCGAAGACATCGATTATAATTGTGACGTGTCACGAGGAAAGGGACCTTGTAACGAAATTTTTGATTTTCTGTTTTTTGCATGTATAGATAGTTTTAGAGTTGTTCTTTCCATTAGAAAAAACCACATTTTTATATCGTCTTTCTTTTTTTCGTAATCGAGTTTGGAAAAACTTCGAGCACATACTATATCCCAGGCAACTTTCACTTCAACCGCCCGCCCTGTAAAATTCTGCTTTTTGTCATAAGGTCCCTTTCCTCGTGACACATATAAGCATAGATGTTTAGAAACTCGTCAGACTTTGAGAACCGCTCATGTATTACAAAATTCTTACAACTTTGAGAATCCTCATGTATCACAAAATTCTACAAAATGGTAAAAATTCTAAAAATTTCCCAAATTTTCAACATTTTCGGAATTGTAAAAACTTTCGAAATTCCATAATAATCGAGAAACTCGAAATTCTCTTTCAACTCCAAAAATTTGTATAGTTCTTAAAATTTTCATAAATTTCACAATTATCTAAAGTCTCGAAAGTATCGATCAAAATTTTTTACATTTTTCATATCTTTGAATTCCAGTTCACAGAAATTTCGATTTTATGGTGAAACTTTCACTTTCATGTGAAACCGGTCGAACATACGGATATTTTTCGAAAAATACGGAAATCAGGACAGCGCACGTAAAATACGGACGTCCGGACATTCTTAAGTTAAACGTTAAATTCATGAATGTTGATAAAAGCTACGTTACCAGATTTGTGAGGGTATTTTTTTCTCTGATTGGCAAAACGGTAGCTGAAAGCAATCGGAAAGTCATGTTCAAGACTGTCGAGTTGGAATAACAGAAGGGAAGTGGAAACGTAAACCTTATTTACCCTCGGGACGCCACTTAGCAGGATCAACACGCGCCAATTAATACGGCCCTAATCACAATTTAACTCCGCTTGATCCTGTATCGTGTTAAGTACTTATTGGAAAAGAAAAATTATGTTTTTTTTTTCAACGCCGTGGAAATATCGAGAAACATAAGTAGTAGGATAAAATTGTCCATAACAAATTATAGAAACAATCGAAAACAAAATGTTAACTTGAAAGAAACTTCATATCCATATAGGTAACTTCTTTCAGCCATAGAATTATCCTATTTTTCTGACAAGGTCACCTGGTCATCCTATCGTAGGAGCTTTGGAAATGATGTCGTTGACATATCTATGTTTCGCAGAAAAATTGAATGACGAGCGAAAAAACTGGCAAAAGCGTTGTCGGAGAAAAGAGCGTCGATGAGGAATGCTGATGATGTTTGCCGGTGCAATGTATGCACCCTCGGGAAGTTTTACGAGGTGCGATCGCGTTAAAAGGGCATCAGAGAAAATGCGCGCCCGGCGCGATGAGGCGCGCATACCTGACACCGGCCGCAAGCCTCGTATTTCAATGCGACGCTTAGACGAAGAGGAATGTAATTACAAGGGCCACATGCAGCGCGCGAGCCCGCAGGAGCCTGCTGACATATTCATGCGCGTACGGGATCGTCACGTTACACCAACTTTCTGTACCTAGCTCATTCTTTTGTCAGCATGGTTATTATCGAGTTTCCCTTTTCGATTTTATTACACTACTCTTAAAATTTTCTTGAAATGTTAAGTACTTTTTTATACACTGTTAGATCGAATCCTGACAACTTCGCACTGAAGTGCGAAGTTGTAATAATGTGGTGCGAGAAAGCATTTACACCCAGTGAAGTACTGTCCCGGTGCGGAGTTGGTAAATTTACAACATAGCAGCTACTCTAGCCAGTGTTTTGGCGACGGAAAATTAAACAAATCCAAATTTCTAATTTTTCAAAAAATGTAAACTTTCCGAATGTTTTGAAAAACTTGAATTTAAAAAATTTTTCGAGGAACTCAAAATGTTTAGAACTTGCGAATAATTTCGAACTCAATAAATTCCAAAAAATTTTGAAATTCATGTAATTTTCTAAGAATTCGTAATTTGAATGTTCCACAAAAAAAAATTTTTGAATCTGAAATAAAAACATACAATTTTAAAATCTTCCGAAAAACTTGAAGGTCTCCAAACTTTTTAAAAAACTCGACATTTTTCGATTGTTGTGGAAAACATCAAATTTTCACAATAAAAAGAAATCGAAATTTCCGATTGTTTCTAAAAACTGACAATTTTCGTAATTTTCGTAAAACTCTAAACGTTGAATTTCTTGAAAACCCCAAAATATTTGAATTTCCAGAAAAACTCAAAAGTCGCAAATATGTTGTAGAATTCTTCAAATTATCGAACTTCCGAAAAACTTGGGATTTTTTTATTAAAAAAAAGCTCAAAATTCACTATTGTTTCTAAAATCTATCAAAATTTGCGAAAAAACTCTATTTTAAATTTCTCAGAAAGCCCAATATTTTTAAACTCCGAATTAAACTTTCCAAATCTTTTGAAAAACTCAAATTTTCAACACGTTTTGAGGAACTCAAAATATTCAGAATTTTTTAACAATTTCGAACTCAATAAATTCCGAAAAAATTCAGAATTCTTGTGATTTTCTAAAAACTCAAAATTTTTGACAAACTCACCACACCCTACCCTTTTAGACAATTTAAACCCGATCGTGTTAAATAATGAAGTTGGTTGCTGATGTAAGAAAAATTACAATTTTGAAATCAAAATAAAAACATACAACTTTAAAATCTTTCGAAAAACTTAGGATTTCCATATTTTTGAAAGGACATAGAATTTTACAAATTTCCGGTAAATTTGAAGATTGTCAGACTTTTGAAAAATCTTGAATTCTTTAAGAAACTCGAGTTCTCAAATTTTTTAAAAAACTCATAATTTTTTGATTGTTGTGGTAAACAACAAATTTTCACTATAAAAAGAAATCGAAATTTTTGATTGTTTCCGAAAACTAAGAATTTTCAAAATTGTCATAAGACTCTAAATGTCAAATTTTTCGAAAAACCCAAAATATTGAAATTTTCAGAAAAACTCGTAACTCGCAAATCTGTTGTAGAACTATAAATTTTCGAATTTCTGAAAATCTTACAATTCTTTTAGAAAAAAAACTCAACATTTACGATTGTTTCTAAAAACTAACACCTTTAAAAATTTGCATAAGTCTAAATGTCAAATTTTTCGAAAATATTTGAATCTTTAGAAAAACTCGAAATTTGAAAATCTGTTGTAGAACTACAAATTTTCGAATTTTCGAAAAACTTGGGATTTTTTCATTTCAAAAAACTCGAAATTTACGAATGTTTCTAAAATCTAACAATTTCCAAAATTTCCGAAAAAACTCCACCATTTTCAATTTCTCAGAAAACCCGATAGTTATACATGTCGGGAAAACTTTAAATTTCAAAAATTTCTGAGAAACTCAAAATTTTGACATTTTTGAAACTCAAATTTTGCAAATTCTGTAAAAAACAATTAAAAATATGATTATCAAAGATTGTATATTAGCATATTATGAAGATTTTACTGAATGAAAATTCAATTCATTTCGTTCGAAACACGCTCTGAAATTAATTCTTCAATGATTTTACACAGTGACTGAAACGTCGCCTAAACATCGCCTTTTGATGACGTTTTGGCGTCGAAATTATGTCGCTGTCAGCTGACTAGGCTAGGAAATCGCTCTGTAGCGTCCAAGTTTTCCAGCTGAATGGAAACACTACTACACTCTAAATATATAATGCACTTATTAATGAAATGTATTTCGCATTAACCGACATTTTTGCTTTTTTAGAAGGCGAGCGACATTCGGAAAACGCCGTAGGAAAATTGGACAGAATGTAGAATATCTAGTGCAGAGGCAGATAAACAGCCCCTGCACTACATTTCGCCTTAACAAGGGTATAATAATTCACCGACGAAACCATTTCCCTCTGTTGTTTGCTCTCCAGCGATACGCGCACCCCGTCAGCTAGCAGCTCGTATCCCGGTTATATCCCAATAGTGAGCCCATAGAAAAATAATGTTGTATGCACAGCGACCCCCCACACATCCGCGGCGAATTCAAGCGAATTCACGGCTCCGTACAAAGCCGCGCTTCGAATTTACTCGCTCGAACAAAGATTGAGACTTTAATGCTGTTTGACGAACTCGAGGCGCTTTACACTCTCTCAAAACTCGCAAGAAAAATCGCAGAATCTAATTTTTGCTCTACTGTTTTCAGGAATTCTACAAATAACACATAAAACGGGAAAACATTGGCTTGTATTGATAAAGCCAATACAATTTTTGATTGATTTTTATTGGACCATTCATAGCGTGCGACACTATATCAATACTTTTTCGACCAATACTTCCTATAATATGTGACATGGAAGTGACGAGTCCCTCTGTATATATACGATTTCACTTTCAAACCATCTGAGTGTTCACATGCTGTGGATGTAAATCCATCAATTATATGTTGCCCAAAGGTATTTCAAGATGATTAAATATAATAGCACGCAGAATGTACACAGAATTTTCAGATCTTTGGATTCAAATTTATTCACTCATAAATTTCGAAATTTTCAACCTTATTTCAGGTTAAATTACGAACATTCAAAACTTTTATTCGAAAATTCTACTGATTGAAGTTTAATGTCATTTTATCTGGGAATCCAAATGAAGCTATTGGATGTGTTAAATTGTCAAGAATTCTAAATCTTAACAAATCCATGAATCCATTATGTAAAAATTTGAAAATTCAAAGTGTCCGAGGTTTTGAGAGCGAAATGCCCGATTTGACGCAACTTTTCCGCGGTACATAAGAGTGGTCGATGGGGGTGGTTCAATGGGGGGCAACAAAATGTACCCTAAATATCACTCGTCCAGCAGCTGGCTTGAGAAGACCGCCACAGCTTTATGGCGTTCATGGCAACAGTAGCGATAATAATAACAATGGCAGTAACAAAAAGCCAGGAGTGGCCAGACGGCAACAATGGAGGCTGCACTTAGAGTAACAATGCGAACATAAAATGGAGGGTCGCATCTGTGTCCCGTGTGAAGAGACAGGAAGAAGAAGAGAGGAACGATCGAGATGAGCCCGTGTGTATGTACATATATACGACATCTATATACGCGTGAATGCGACACAAATATGGCGCGAGTATTCCGCATTATGCCCATTCAAGGCGTTTTAACGTTCCGCAGTTTAGGAGTCGCGAGATTGGAAGAGATTATCTCGCCTTATTGCTTTTGGGGCAAGTTATTTTTTGCGAAGAATTAATTGAATTGATTTCAGGAGGGGAAGAATTTATCATTCATTAAAAGCCCGAGCTGTAAAAGTCCGAATGAACCCAGTAAACCAACCAGTAAACCAAACGTGGCTAAAAAGAGAAACTCCATAGTCGCACCATTCGCGTGAAGTACATGCAAGTTCTGAAATATGGACACATTCTCGAGGCAAAAAAATGAGGCTGAAAAAACGTAAGTCCATTTTCGCCCTATATTGTATGAATTCTATCTCCATTAAAATTACGGCAGTAACATCCATATTTTCGGTCGCAGTTCATGTCTATCTTGAGGCGATTTGCGTGGAAATGACATGTCACCATAATATGTTCATTCAACAATATTCATGTATCAAATTTATAAATGCATAATTGGCGTATAATAATAATAAACAAATTCTTGTATACAGTATGGGGCTATCATGGATGTACTATGAATGCCGCCACGCAAAACGCCCTAAAAAAGTATGTTTTTTCGGTGGCAGTTCTACGCTGTGATGGCGGCATTCACTCCATCGCGTGAACGTATAATGTGTGCAATATGTCTATCACTTGGTTTGCTCAGAAGAACCGCGCAGGAATCAAAAGCGTCTAAATGTATTTTACTTTATCAATGGAAATTTTTTCCAGTAGTTTCCTTCCCTAGTCGTTAAAACAAACGTCTTTCCTAAAAGTATTTTTAAAAAATGTATGCTTTTTCCATCTTTTTCCTGTCAATGAAATGACATACTATCTTCTTCGGTTCATTTTTGACCACATTCGTCAAAAAATCTGGCACATATCATCCGGCAATTAGAATGCTGAAGTGGCCATTTTGGATAGCGGAAGTCGATCAGCCCACAAAAATGCCCCCCTGCTGAGTCTAGCCGTGAAGCACGGAAGTCCACAGAAAGACTTGATTGCAATCAGAAGCGTTTTCATGGCGCGCGTCAGACCCATCAAGTTCCCATTACGTGATTTCAATGGCCCTCGGATCGAACTCTGATGGCAGTGTTCATAAAAAAAAGAGCAGCGAGAAAAAAAATGTACCGAGTCGCTATTAACCGAAACTTATACTCTACAAAGTTAATTCCGGTAGTTATAGTTCTTGCTCTATTGCTAAGAAGCAGGGGCGCACGCAGAGGGCGGGTTTTAGGGGTTGAAACCCCTCTCGAAAACTGAAAAAGATTGAGTGTTTTTGTAAGAAAAATGAGTAGAATCAAAATTGGATTTATGAATAAATTTATAAAATTAGAAACTTCAAAATGACAAAATTTGTAAATTTTTTAATAGTCCGAAACTCCCAAAAATTGTAAAATTGTTGAAAATTGAGAGTTTTCATTTTTTTTATTCTAAAAACTTTTTCTTTTTTCGAAAGTTCAAGTGATTCGAAAAAAACCAAAAATGTTGGAAATTTCTAAAAGTTTTGAAGATTACGAAAGTTCAGGATGTCTCGAAAAAATTTGTCTTTTTCGGAAAGTGTATTGCATATGATTACGTTAGATTAAAATATGTGACGGGAAAGTTGAAATTTTGGAAATGTCAAGTATAATAGAGTGAAAGTAAAGTGAAGGTGATGGGAATAGTATTTAAATGGGATGTTAGCTTAAGTACGCGACAGTCGGGAAAAATGTGCCGTGAGGACCGTATGGTCGAGTTTTGTAGAATTGCATTTAATAAAGTGAATGAACTATTTTTAACTTTAACAAGATAGTCATTCTTCAAAACCTTGTAAGTTTTCTTACATTAATACATATAAATTAATAAGGTCACCTCAAAAATTTTCCCAAGAATCTTATGAGGTTGTGTAAAGTGCCTCAAAAAAAAAAAAAAACAAAAAAAAAAACAAAAAAACGGAGAACCTCATAAATAATATCTCAAGGTTTTTGAAAATCTCATAAGGTTCAGAGTTTGAAAAAAATGTACATTTTCGTTGTGAAAATCGGTCCAGGAGTCGGTTCCCGGGGAATCTTGGGAATCGACTTGACAGACGAAACAATCCATTGTTCTCTCGCAAGTATAAACAGATTGCATTGTCTGGACAGACGGAGTGAGGGGACGAGTCCGTCCATGATATGCAAACGCAGGATGCAGCCAATGAGCAGCGGTGCAATTATTTATTGTTAACCGTCTGTCGGCGCGGCACGATTAATTAACTTTGCTCAAATGACGTTCCGAGATACGAACGAATCATTAAAAGCTCGAGAGTGGACTCAGAATGAAGATCTGTTCGAGCACGAGATCATCAATTTATACACTACGCATGACTTTATCATTATAGGAATGTATATACATGAATATACATGTTGTCGATCTCGGCGAATTTCCGCAAACTTGTGAATTATCAAATAAATATTTCTCTCTTGGTCAGCCCCCGAAACAAGGGGTAGTGGCAAATATCGAGAACATTGGTGATAGATATTTATTTACATCAGATAGCAGAGTATCAATAATATAGATATAGGAAAAAGAACAGTTTTATAATGGAACTAGAAGGCTTCGCTCAATAATCTGGATAAAGGAATCATTACTTCTGCTCTGAACCTAGTTGTTAACAATTGTTTGTAATGAATTGTTTATAAAAAAATATAATGATAATTATTAATTTGGTTTTTCATGTCTCAAACAAACAAAATGTCTTATGAACTCTGATGACAAAACGAATCGTTCAAAAGATACACTGATTAGAAATGCCTGGAAACTTTTCCAATTGTTATAAATTTTTAATTACGATATCTCGAAAACTATAACATTTAGAACGAAAGTTGTTATAACGTTTCCATCTTAAAAAAATTTGATCTGACCAAGGAAATCATTATTTTTGCCCTAAACCAAGTTGTTCATGATTGTCTATAATTAATCGTTTATAACAAAACAGAATGAAAATTTTAGAGAACTTCCTATTTCGTTGGTTTTGTATATGCTTCAAATAGACCAAATATGTCTTATGAAGTTTGATGATCCAACCAATAATTTAGGAGATATACTGACACAAAGTTTGCGATTGTTGCTATTTTCAAAAAACTTAAAATAATCAATATCTCGTAAACTATACCACTTAGAGCAAAAGTCGTTAGCAACTTTTTGAAGTAAAAAGTCATTCTCTAACCAATGAAATTATCAATTCAGCCCTCAATCCATTCGCTATTGACTGTTTATTTAAAAAATTAGCCATTTTCCGTAAAATTTTTTTGCATTTTCGTGTTCAGCGGATAAAAATTCGTAAAATAAAAGTAGTCACAGTCAGAACTTTTCAATGGTTCACAGAATCATAGCTGGCCCCTGGACTAGCGAAGGTGCTCCTCCGTCATCCCCATATCCTACGAGCATTCACCTCGCCCGTTCAACCCCCTGCGTTATTACCGTTTCTCAGGGGCATTTAGCGGTCGTTAGGCGCTGTATTTAAATGAATAACTGTGTGTGTTGAAGACTCACCTGCGTAGGAGTCAAGTGAATCACGGAAGCGAGATGTTCTCTTTCAGGTGCACTGAGGTACTTTTGTTGCTTGAACCGCCTCTCCAGTTCGTAGACTTGGGCTTGGGTGAAAAGGACTCTTCTTTTCCGTCTTTGGGCCAGAGGAAATTGCATGGTCCCTACGCCCATGCCAACGCCGACCCCGACGCCGACGCCTACACCCATCCCCGAGGATTTGCCGACGTCGCCCATCGACTGGCTCATTGAGCAGCCGGCCATGTTGCCACCAGCACCCATCAACCGCGAGACTGTAATGTCAATTATTCGAATTTTTCAGGTCTTTTGAAAACAGTAGTATATGTTGTGTTTTTAGCCTTTTTGTTTGTATTTTTTTTTGAAAAGAGACGACTCTAAAATTTCATCTGATTTTAAATTCCCCGCGCGTGTTCTTGAAAGTTCGAAGTTCAGTTTTGAATATTAGAGTTCGTATAAATAGAGAATTTGGCTACTCGGGCGCAAATGTTTGATTGGCTTGGGTCCAAAATGGCGGCCCCTATATACGAAACACGGTACACAGACAAATGTGCGCATGTGTACCGCCGCCATTTTGGATCCAGCGATGACACGTACACACTAACACATTTACAGATTGCCAAACTCTCTATTTATAGGAACTCTACTGAAGATATGATGTATATATACATAGACGAAAGAGAATTACGACACGTTTTCTATAATTCTGTAATGTTAATTTTGTGTTTTATAATATACATAGAAAAAGGGTATCAAGTCGGTCATCCCACATTATAATATAGGGATTATGTGCTCACAATTTAGAGTACACAACAAGTGATGGAGACAGCAATTTTTCACAAGTCATGTCCGGAAATTTTGATGTTCGACGTCTGTAAAGCGAATCAGGAGTTGACAGCATTCTGAAGACTCAAATCAAGAGTTCGCTGTATTTAGAGCACTCATATCAGCTGAACGGTGAAAGTTCATAAGTGGGTAACCCACATTTAAGAAATTTTTCAGGGGAATGAAAAAACTTCAAGTGCAAACTTGAAGTTATAAAATTGAAGTTCGAACTTGCAGTTTCGAAATTGAACTTTCAATCTGAAGTTTAAAGTTTAGGATGAAACTTGATCTTGAAGTTTTCCCTTTCAACCTTGAAAACTCCCCTAATATCTCCAATTTTCTTGAATTCAAATATTCGCCAATTATCGTACAATCATGTATGAATGGCTCGTGCATGATTGCACGTGCTTGATAATTCGTTCGAGAATTTTCCAATGTCTTGTGCAATGTCAGTGAAATCATTAAACCGAGGCAACCATGGGAAAGTTGGCATCCGAGTGTCGAGAGTGTCGAGACTGTCGAGTCCGGTGAGCGCTTCATTATTTACCTTTCGATTTTTTCACCCGAGAAGCCGGACGAGAGCGTTCATCGTCAGCTCGAAAATTGAGATCTTCCCCGGGACCTCCCGTACGCGGTGACAAAGCGTTTTCGCACCTAACTCGTCCCTTTGTGCGCCTGTCCAAGCTCCCAAGCTCTCGATTCCCAGTCAGCCGATTTCTGACATGGGTCGAATCCGGTAGCCTCCGCGTGAGCCACGAGCTCCGCGTTGTACTCGCACAATATCATCATAAAATCGACGTCATAATCAACTTTTAATGACTCGATCGCAATCGGCCAGTATTTATGTCGATGATGCTGTCAGCTGGATAATGACGTATCGTTTTTTTCACTCGGATAATTACTGGAGGAAGATGGGGGTCTTCCTTTTCCCGTCCTGCTTCATTTCTCTTCGAATCTTCAAGCACGAATCGGTGTCTTCCCACGTTTCGAGGAATTGTGCTTATGAAAAAGTTTTGGTATGATTGCACATGAGTTGAATCATGCGTACATGATTGTGCCATGATGGGCGAATTATGTGATTCCGAAAAGTCGTAGGTATTGGAGACATTTTTCAATGTCACGATAATTTATGCGCATATTTGTGTCATCATTGAAGTTGTTGTACTGTCATGTTAACATCAGTTAGCGTTATGATGATACGATAATTGAAAAATGATTGTTATATTGCACTGTGTGACCACCAAAATTTCGTTAGAACGAGACCTGTAGAATGATAGGTCATGACCACCTAAATAAGCCATCGAAAGGTTTTTTGAAATTCAGCTGGTTTTTTGAGTGATTAGTTAAACCTCGATTCAAGTCTTAACCTTTGTTATTAAAGGTTATTAAAGTTAATGACCTAGATTCAAGTCTTCAAACTACTGTAAATTCCCGATTTCAGACGTTTGAATACTGTAAACTATATGTGTATATATGAACAGGGTTTGGTATTTTTATGACAAAGTAACGATAACAGTAACTAGTTACTTTTCACGCGGTAACGATTGACGAAATTTCCGTTACATTCACGTTACTAATTCTTATTTATCGAAAATTTCAAACATTTTGAAGAATTTTAGAGTTTCGAAGAACACTGAAGTTCTGAAGTTCGAGAGTTTAGAAATTTGAGAATTTCGAGGAATACGTGTTGATCGAAGTTTTGCAGAATCATAAAATCCCAAAGTTTCGAAATTTTCAGACATATCGAAGATTTGGATTTACGGAATTTACGCGACTCTAACCTCAAAAGTGGTACTTCAAAGGTCTTTTTCGGTCCTCGTCGCGTAAAATACAGTACCGCCCATTCGGGCAAAAGCTGACTACCGAAACAATTACAGTCCTTGGCTTCGCCACGGACAGCAACTCTTCGTTTCGCAAAATCAGCATTACTCCGAATGGGCGGAAATGTACTATTAGATGTTTAGGGGAATTTTGAAGAATTTTGGAGTTCTCGAATTCGAAGTTTTGGAATTTTTCTAGTTTCAGATTTTTCGGAAGATTCGAAGAGTTTTCAAGTTTTAATGCTTGGAAGTTTCGGAATTTTGGAAGTTTCAGGATGTTTCAGTTTTTGAAATTTTAAATTGTGAAGAATTTTTCCGAATTAGAAGTTTTGCAATTTTTCAAGTTTCTGATTTATCGGGAGTTTTGAAGAGTTTTAGAGTTTTAATGTTTGGAAGTTTCGGAATTTTGGAAGTTTCACGATGTTTTAGTTTTTGAAATTTCAAATGTTCTGAAGTTTTGAGACCTCGAAATTCTGACGAATTAAAAAAAATTTGGGAGTTCTAAAAAATTCTGAAGCTGTCAAGTTTCGGAATTTTTGAAAGTTGTAAAAATTTCTAAATTTTCATAGAATTTTGACATTTCCGAGTTTTGGAATTTAGAAGTTTTGGATAATTTTGAAGTTTTCTAGCTTCGTTATTTCGCGATGTTGTAACGAATTTCAGAGAACTTGGGAGTTTTAACAAATTTTAAAGTTGTTATCTACAGGATTTGTATATTTTGGAGACATTTTGATAGTTTTGAAGAATTTCGAATAATTCGGAACCAAAAGTTTCAGAGTTTTGAATGCTATAAATTTCGGAATCTTTAAGTTTTCGAGTTACAAGATTTTCAAGTTCTGATGAATGTGAATGAGACCGAAAATTTCAAAGAATTTCATGATTTTGAAATTCCAGCATTTTTAGAAGTTTTGGAGACTTTGAAAAATTCCGAAGAGTTTTTAAGTTTCGGAGTGTAGAAATTCAGAAGTTTTTAAGAATTTCAAAATTTTGAGATTCTGAGTTTCAGAGGAATTAAAAAGAATTTGGAAGTTATGAAGACTTCGAAAGTTGTTCAGTTTTCAAACTTAGAGGAGTTTTAGGAATTTCAGAGTATTTCAAAGAATGTCGAAATTTACGAATTTCGGAAATTAGAAGATGATTGAGCATTTTTTAATTTTCAAGAGTTCTGGAGTTTTTAGGATATATAAAAAGTTGTAGATTTTTCCAAGTTTTGGGACCATTTGTTTCTAAAATTCTTGAGAAATATTTGTCCAAATTCGCTCAAATTCGAAATAAACAGTTTGAGATAAAAAATCCATTAATAACGTTTTTTGTCCATTGTTTTCCGATATATGAAAGTTTAAATGAAGATGATATTTTTATGATAAAAGTAACGACAAAGTAATGAAACATTACTTTTTACAGACGGTAACGGTAACGAGTTATTTTCTTTATTCAACGCCCGCAAGAAATATGTAATTTCGTGGCTCTGCTGAGAGTGGAAGAAATAATGGATTACCTGATTGTTAATGTATGACGTGCGAGCGATGAACTCGTTCGACCACTAGTGGGCGAATAAGCTGTTCGTCCACTCTCATCTTAACGACCTATAGCTATTTATTCACTCACGCTCAGTTTAGCAACCGTTTATGCACGGATAATGGAAACAAGATGGCGGTCGAGCGACTCGACATGTATCGAAACGTCAAACTCCCCAACCCTAACCTCAAAATTACCAAATTGTGTATTGCTGCAATGTTTTTGTTGTTGTTTACAAAAGTATCAAATACATTCATAATAAATCCCGATGAAAATCAAAGCATCGAAAGGGATGATTAGTTTATAACTCCCTGAAGTACGTAGCAAAGCTCTAAGAGCGGTTGTTGCGTCTATTAATCAGGTAACCCATTATTTCCCCCCTCTCAGCAGGGCCATTAAATTACATATTTCTCGCGGTTGTTGAATAAAATATTGTGCGCGAATATTGGTCGAAAGAGGAGATTCCACTCACGTGTTGCCACACCCGCTACGCTCATGAGGCAATCTCCACGCTCGAGGAATCTCCTCTTTCTCCCACTAGTCGCACAATATACTATTTCCGGAGTAACGGTAACATAACGAGTTACATATTTTACTTAAGTAATAATGACGGTAACGTAACGCGTTACAATTTTCTGAGTAATTTTTTAAACCTTGTATATGAAAGTCTATCAAATGCAGTTGAATTCCTATTTGAGTCATTTCCGAACAGTAGACTCCTTATTTACAATAAACTCTCGATTAAAGTCCTTACAATAGAACGAACCTTCATTTCAAGTCTCTAAAACACAGTAAACTTCCACTCCAAGCCTTTTAAATGCAGTAAACTCTTGGTAAGATCTCTCTAAATACAGTTAACTCTCTGAACACAGTTGCTTTCCAATATGGATCCTCAGAATGCAGTTCCCGATTTGAGTACTTTGAATACTGTAAACTCCATGTTTGAGACATTTTAATACTGTGAATTAACGATAAAACCTCGGATAAAACGTTTTTTAACTACAGTCTGCTCCCGACATAAGTGATTTTAATACAGTTGACTCTCCTTGTGAATTCCTTTAATACTGCAGTCAACTTTCGATCAAGTTATAGAATAAACTATGAATCATAGAGATTCAAACATTTTCCAATCATTGTACAATTACGTTTCAAAATAAGACCGCGCAATGATTTATATCAACTACGACCGCATAACAATTATTGTACTATCATTCATGAATGTGATGGCTTTCTCTTGGTTCCATTTTTATTCCCAAGCAGAGTTCCTTTCGTCTCATCACAAGGCTGCCAGACTATTAGTAGACATGCGTCTGACCCAACGATAACTTTCATTAACACGATCGATTGAGACTTATTATTACAAGTCTCGTTCCAAGTACCAAGTTCCAAGTTCCAAAACGAACTTTCAAATCTTGGGAAGGAGTCAAGAAATAATCAAAACCGCACTGAAAATCAGGGTTTTTGGGCTTTTTGGATTTGGGAATTTTCCGATTCCTTCCGTTTGTTTGTTTGTTTTTTTTTAGAATGAGTGGTTTCGACCCACCTTTTGGGTTTTTTTATTTATTTTATTTTATTTTTGTAAATAAATACCCCGGGTGCGTGGTGTCTAAAGAGGAGGTGATCGACGTCTAAGTGTGATAGCTTTTTTAAGCATGATTTTTCGAAAAATGCAATCAATTCGATCATTTGCGACCCAAAAACGTAATCTGGAAGGTAAACGCCTTCAATTTTATCTGTTGATAATGGTTGTAAAGTAATTAGTTTGTTATTCACAGCTGGTTAAAAGGTGAGTTCTCTGTTCAAGGAGATTTATAGATGAATTGCTTAAGGTAAATTACAATAAAAGTCGAATTTTCGTTACTTTTCTGAAAATCGAAGAGAGAAACGGATTGCCCAAGGTACAAGTAAATAAAGTTCTCCCCATCAGTCGTGGTGAATTGGATTCGAAGATGTGCTCGAACGTCACAATCGTCGACTTAGGATTTGCGATCTCCCCTCGGCAACGCAGCACCGAATTTATTTGTTTAACTAAAATCACCCTGACCATTTTCTCGTACGAAAATCGATACGCTTGACTGGTATTCGGACAAGCTATTCGGATCGACGTGATACTTCATCAACGAAAAGATGTTATTTCAGAAGAAAAGCGTTATGTTCGATCGTTTTCGGGAATTGCGACATTCATGTCTCTCCATACATATTATCGAATTCCTTAAAGGAGTAATTATGAGGACAACCATTATTTTTGCGATGTTGGAATGGAGTCTTTGCATCAGAAATCTTAAACAATATGCCATTACATCCGTCTGATGGGAAATCGAAAAAAAATTCAATTTTTTTTTCGATTGATGGAAAATTGAAGGAAATACAGAAGCTTAAAAAATACTACTCTGACATAACTATAGTTATGTTCAACGTAATTAAATTTTCATTGTAAAGATTTCAGGAATTACAGACTCCTTCCCCGTGCTTGTCCGATTTATAGACTATTACAGCATAATCGTCTATTCTAACCACATCATTTTTGAAGATACGTATTTAAATACGTTGTTTTTTTACTACTTTTTGATAGTTCGAGCCTAGTACAAATCACAATCCCAAATTTTGTTGAACTGTGTAACCGGACCTCAATTTTTAAAAATGCACAATTTTATATTGTTCATAATATATACCTACGAATATTCAAAATAAATTCGTTTCAAAAATTCTTTCAATTTTCGAGATTTGACCTGACATTCGTTGAAAAAATTTTTCCCCACTAGTTGCGAAGTGTATACTATTACAACGTGGGCTGTGAAAAAAAAATATTCCGTTCTCAAATGAAGTGGAATACATATATCTATTGGGAAAAGACGTCGGATGACGGGGTGAAAAAGATTGTTTATTTTTCGCGAGCGAAGGCCCATCTGCGTGGGTCAATGATCACCCTGAATACCTTCTCGCATACATCTTATAAAAGAGCACACTTGGTGGTCAGCTTCTTTTGAAGTTCGGAAATTTTGGTTCGCGGATTTTTTAACTAGCTTCTGGCCAATGTTTTAAAGTGATTCATGAATGACAGTACGTTTTTTCTCGCATCAGAAAAGGTAAAAATGTCCTACATTGAGTCGAATCGAAAGTTTACTGCGTCCCAATGTTCAACCGGGAGTTTACAGTACTCAAAGAACTCAAATCCAGAGTTCACTGTATTACATGTACTTTACCTACAACGTAATGCCGTATCAACGGCATAAAAAAATCACAAAGGAAGAAGCATAAAGAAAACCTGTCGACTGTCCTCTGCGGAAGATGCCATTTATGTCAACATTTAAATCGATATCTTTGAGACTCAAGAATAAACAAGTTTTCCAATTTCCAGAAGTTACAGTCCAACAAATAAACATGTTCAAAAGTTCGCGGTTATCGTATCCCCAGTGTAAATACATACACGTATGAATCCACATTATAAATATGCTTAAGTGTCCCTGAAAAGAACACCTTATGACAAAAATTTCGGAATTCTCGTTTTTGTATATATAGTTTTGAAGCTTCTCCTTCTCCCGAAGAAATCTAAATTTTCTTATCATCTTTACACTATAATATGCTGGTTTAATTTAACCAAGTGTTATTTGAGAAAAAAGTATATATTTTTCGCAAATAAGCTCGACAATACTACAAGGCCAGCATTCCTTACGGAAATACCCCTCAACTTGAGGATATTACCTTTAACTTTCAGGATATTAACCCTCAAGTCGAATGGTCGAAATAAACCCGAAAGTTGAGAGTTAACCCTCAAGATGGGGGATTTCCGTCCAACCACCCGCCCTATAAAATTCTGCTTTCTGCCATAAGGTCCCATTTCCCGTGACGCGTCACGGGAAATCCTCAAAAGTATAGATATTTTTGTATCAAGGACTTGAGGCGTGGCTTTTGAGACCGAGACCGATGTATGAAGCCAAATCAAGACACGAGGCGCAGCCGAGTGTCGAGAGGCTTCATACATCGTCGAGGGCCGAAAAACACGCCTCAGGTCCGAGGTGCAAACAATATTTTTTGAAAAACACGCACTGAATAGAGGCTTTTAGCCCCTGAAACAGCGTATTGAGGGGGGACATTTGCGACACGGTGCACCGTGAACCTATAAATGTCAAAACAATATGGACCATATTGTCCCTGTTTCGAGCGGACTTGAGGAATAAAAGTAGGACTTAAGGAACAATTGTAGGTCTTGAGGAACGACCATATGTACAATACCAAATCGCCGGTCGTAAATGGACGTCCTCAATGCGCTATTTCAGGAGCTCGAGGCGTCTGTTCAGTGCGTGTTTTGCAAAAAATAATCTATAAATCTGGGTCACTCCGGCAGGAGGCTCGAAAAAGCGGCATAAAGCCGCGATACGTAAAATGAAAAAGCATGATCCACTCACTGGCGAATCGGGGGTCGTTGGTTGCCGGGGGCGCAGGGGCGTACCAGGGGTGATGGTGGTGCGAGGAGACGGCGTGGGAGCGCATGGGGTCGGCGCCGGAGGCGGTGGCGCCCACGCCGCCCGATACGCCGTGGTGATACGGGGAAAGTTCGGCGGCGCAGTACTGGTACTGCGAGGTTAGCTGCATGGCGTAAGGATTGCTCATGGCACTCATGCCACCACCGACACTTGCACAGGTGAGGTTGCCACTCGAGATGGCACCGTTTGTGCCGCCGGTCACGGGCACTGGGGTACCGGTTCCGGGGGTGGAGCCCCCGTGCAGGGGCGGGCTGCCGCTGCTGGCGCTGGAGCTGCCGGCGTGTACGCCGACCCTGCCGGACGCGTACGGGGAGCCCTGGGGGTGCGCGACGACGCCGATGCCGGCGCCAACGGCCGCAGCTGCGGCCAACTCCAATTTGCGGTACGACTCCTCGATCGGGGACAAGATGTCGGTCACGCTGAAGGGGGTCGTGTGGACGCCTGTCTGGACCGAGTGCTGCTTGGGGGACAGGCTCATAGCCAGGTCCACGCCATTCAGGTCCGGCAGCAGGCCTTGCTCCAGCTGGCTCTGCTGCTGCTGCTGTTGTTGTTGTTGTTGTTGTTGTTGTTGTTGTTGTTGTTGTTGTTGTTGTTGTTGTTGCTGCTGGTGCTGGTGGTAGCTCGTCGCATTACCGCTGCCGTTGCCACCGCTACCACCGCTCATTTCGAGGACCTCGACGTCGTCGAAGTACTTGAGGTTCAGGCTTCGCAGAATGGTGGCGCCTGGAGGCTTAGCCGCCTCGCATCCTTCCCGGTGAGCCAGGTGGCGATCCACTTCAACTCATCGCTGTGTCCCCGGGGGGACAAACGCACTGTTTTCAACACACTCCGCGAGGCCTCGCGGTCGAGGCCATTCCGGACGGCGCGGCCGGCCGGCGGCCGACTGAGGTTGCTCCCGATCCTTGGCAGCAGACGCACGCCTCTTGGCCTCCACCTTCGGAGAGAGCGGATGTGGATGGATGGATGCGGATGGATGGATAGATGGATGAATGAATGGAGAGGACTTTCGGTCTCTCCTGGAGAGGTCCTCACGACCGCTTAGACCCACTCGACCGACGCTCTGTCCGGGCGGCCTTGCGCGGCCTCCTCGCGAAGCCCGTACACGACACGATGAGTGGAGTGCCCACTACGTACAAGTGCCTGCTAGCAAGAGTCGTGATGAGGTGTCCCCTTTTGCATGTGCCACAAGAGCTCTCTCCCGCTCTCGAGAGAGCCCCGGCTGAAGGGACGTCAGTCACCATTGGTCCCGCGGGGCCAATCGCGCCGCCATTGGGACACACCCTCCACTCCGCACCCGGGTTCTCGCTCCCCGTTGGACAGAATTGTTGTTGCTCGTGGCTCCGAGCGCCAACCGGGAGCCCGCGCTCCCTACTTCGCATGGCTCCGGTCACGTGGGGCTGCACCGGATATGGGACGTGCCGCGGGTTTCGCCAGGCACATACGCGCCGGGTTCAGCTCCCGCTTCGAATCTCCCAACACTCTGAGCAACTCTGAGCTTCGATGCCGCGGAGCGATTTTTGGCTACTGTTAGTTGTGACGGGAGGTGTTTCGAGTTTTTTGGGAGGGGGAGGGGGGTCGTTATTCTAGTTATTTTCGAGGCTCCTTTCCACTTGACAGTTTTTCACTGTGTATCGTGGGGTCGTCGAAGATTTTTTGTGCTCATGGGGAATAGTTATCATTTTCACGAGTTTGTCAGATTTAACTATTTTTTTTTATTCTAGAGAACCATTCTCTAAGTTTGGTAACACTATACGTAACGCTTTTATTGGGCATTTATGGGAAAACTTTCCCGTAAATGCTCAATAAAAGCTTTATGTATAGTGATCAAACGTTCTCTGGGTAGTTATTTTTCGTCGGTGTTTTAACAGTGGTGGATCCAGAAAAGTTGTTGGGAAATAGTTATAGAGGATAAATGGTCGAATTCCGTACATGTCCTCATCAACTTAAGATGCAATGAACCGAATTACGTTCTTTTGGGTTCTTCGCGGTTCTATGTACAAAATCCTCTCAGTACAATAAACTCCCGCTATTAGTCTTTTGGATACAGATGACTCTCGAAAGTTGTTCTTCAGATACAGAAAACTCTGGATATAAGTTCTTGAAGTAAAGGAAAATCCCAAAATAATTCTCAAGGTTACAGTTAACACTCGATACAAGACCTCGAAATACTGTAAAGTATCGATGTAAGTCCTGTATATTATGGTAAATACAATAAATCAATATAAGTCCTTGAAGTACAGGTAAGTACCGGTATCAGTTCTTCCAATACAGTCGACTCTTAGTAAGTGTCCTTCGAGTACAGTAGACTCCAGATATAAGTGCTTGTAATGCAGTTAACTCTGGATGAGTGCTTTGAATACAGTAAGCTGTCCCTGTTAGTCTTCCAAGTACAGTCGAATCGCGATAAATGTCCTTTTAATACAGTGACCTCCCGCTATTAGTCTTTTAGATACATAAAAATCTCGAAATTGTTTCTTTAAATACAGGAAACTTTGGATATAAGTTCTGTAAGTAGAGGAAAATCCCGATATAAGTCTTTGGGTTTACAGTTAACACTCGACACAAGTCCTCGAAATACTGTAAAGTATCGATATAAATCCTTCAAATACTGTCAACTCTCTATAAGTGTCTTCAAAGTACAGTTAATATGCCGCTATCAGTACTTTAAATATATTACACTATTGATGCGAGTCCTTGAAATACAGTCGAATTTTGATGAATGTCCTCCAGACATAGAACACAATCAGATCTAAAACTTAAAAGTAACTTCAAACTGTATAACTTCAGACTTTAAACTCCAATCTTCAAATTTTGAATAAAAACTCGTAATGAATGTCAACTTTTAACTTATAACTTTCAAATGTGGACTTGAAAAAAACTGCAACTTCAGACTCTAACTTGAAACTTCAAAATCAAACTTCAATCTCACTCTTCGAATCATAACTTTCGAATGTGAACTTAAAAAAACTTCAAACTTCAAACTCCAACTCGAAACTTTTAACTTTGACCTCGTAACTTCGAAATGTATACTTGAAAAAAGGTGAACTTCAAAATTCATTTTTTAATGTAATCTCGAAAGAACTTTGGACTTCAATTTTGAACTTACAACTTCAAACGCATAATTTCCAAATGCAAACTTGAACAAAACATCAACTTGAAAGGTGAGAATGGTTTAGAAGGTTCAGAATACTGAAGCACATGATTGTCAATGAAAACAGTACTTTATTACAGAAATTACCTTACACTCCTAGTAGGTCAAAAGCATTACTATTCTTCTCTTTTCGCATCTCTGAGTTTCTTCGACCAGAAGTGCGGTGTCGCCTCGTCCGGATACTGGTCTGTCAAAAAACTCTTCAATTTCCCATGCTCCATGTACATTCGTAGCCTGACTTTGTCCTGATCTCTCAAATACTGCATCCTTCTCAAGTATCTGTCGTGCGTAGGCAGTTTGGTGTAGAATGGCTCGAACTTTTGCTTCCGTAGAACAATGTTTCCCCCCAAAACATACTGGGTGAAATCCATGACTTCGTCAGGATCAATTTCTTCTTCGGAGCGCACTTCCGGGGGAGAAGCCACGACTTTGGGCAGATAATCGTTCTCTTTTTTGAATTCAACGAGGTGGAGTTTTTTTTCTTCTGCCAATTGATCGTGAGTTTTCTGAAAAAAAAAAGGTTTTTAAAACGGTGGTTATTTAGGATCAGCTTTTCTCCATTTTGGATATTAGAAAATTCATAATATCTCTCTGTATGATATAGATATTTTTGTATCAAGGACTTGAGGCGTAGCTTTTCGGCCCGAGACAATTTATGAAGCCACATCTCGATCCGAAGCGCATCCGAGGGTCGGGAGGATTCATACATCGTCGAGGCCCCAAAAGCACGCCTCGGGTCCGAGGTGCAAACATCATTTTTTTCAAAACACGCACTAAATAGGGGCTTCCAGACCCTGAAACATCACATTGAGGAAGTCCATTCGCGACACGTTGCACCACGAACTTATAAATGTCAAAACATCGCGAGTCTACAACGCGCACGCGCGTTGGAAAAAAACCCATATTGTCCCTGTTTCCAGTGGACTTGAGGAACCAAAATAAGACTTGAGGAACAATCATAAGTACAATACCAAATCGCCGATCGTAAATGGACGTCTTCGATGCGCTATTTCAAGGGCTCGAAGCGTCTATTTAGTGCATGTGTTTTGCAAAAAATATTTATTGGTGTATCGAGGGCGAAAACGAGTTACACACATGGCTTGAACTTGCGGAATTAAACTTCAAACTTGAAGTTTCAAAATTCAAGTTAAAACCTGAAGTTATCGATATGAACTTCACCCTTAAAGTTTCAGAAGTTCGCATTGATCGAATTCAATCAATGGGGCGCGAACTGGAATTTTCCGCCCTAGAGCACAAACGGCAATTTTTCGCCCGCCTCGCAAGCACGAAAAATCCTAATTTTTGATATGGTCGGGCACAAAAAACTTTAACCCCTTTCCTGTCATCTCCGCCACCTACGCCACTGTTTCAGTCGACACTAATATGTCAAGTGTCGACTGTATTTGAAGTACACGTCTTATTGAGAGTATATCGCATTTTGAGGACATTCATCAAAAATTCTACTGTATTGAAAAGACACTTGTCAAGAGTGTGCTATATTTTGAAGATACTTACCGATACTCTATGGTATTTGAAGAGGCATCAATCAAAATTCAACTATACTTGAAAGACACTTATCAAGAGTCTACTGTTTTCAAAGGACTTATATCAAAAGTTCACAGTTTTAATAGTACATTGTGCAACTAGGGCCAAAAGTGGCCGATTCGAGGCCGCATGAAGTTTTCGTCCCGAGCGGAGCGAAGGCGAAATTCTGCGGCTGATAATCGGCCACATTGGCCCGTGTTGCACATACTATTTTTTTCAACACGCGCACTTAAACAAGAGTTTTGATAGACTCGTTTTCGTATGCCAAAAAGATCGATTCGGGACCGATTGACGAAACCGCGTCCATATACTGTGTGACGCGATTTCGAAAATTGTCCACTTCCAAAAAAACGCATAAAAATCGAACCGATAATGAAAAGATTCATACTCATTCCCGTAGTGATCACATTGCGCAAAAGTAATAACAATTCAGAATTATAGATTCGCGAGTACTTGCGCATGAAATTGTCAAGCTGACGGTGAGTTTAGTATGAATGAATGAATTGTGGTTAACCATACCCCATGAGGGTCTTTGGTATCCTTACAATTTCCCTTCCTCTCCCTTCCAAAACACCAATTCCTTCCAAACCTTCCCACTCCTTTGCCATGGACTCATTCATCATACTATTGACCGGTATTTACGTCAACTATGGGGGGTTTTTCGCAACCCTCTATTCACTCGCTTGGGAAACCATGGAAAACCAAGCGACGGTATAAGCCCGGAGGCAACTCCGAATTGACTTTTGGCAATCAACGAATTTTTTCAGAGCAGAAAAGCTACAGAAAAAAATCTGACCCCGCCAGGATTCGAACCCGCCTCCTCGAGCCTGGCAGCTTGATGGCTTGACCACCGAGCTACCGCGGCTCTCTGGGTGAGTTTAGTATGTTTGTATGTATATATATATA
>JAPYZK010001781.1:0-16192 GCA_030522785.1 Platygaster equestris | reverse complement strand
TCTACGAAGTATATTCTGTAAGTTTGCCTTTTATTTTGCGATTTGACTGTAAAATGTCACTGATTTTCTGCAGTGGAAAACAAAAATATCATTCAACTATTAATAAAACAGAGAATAACAAATTTTCCCATAGACTTAATTTCTTGGCAATCCTTTCCCTCATTTATTAACATTAAATCAATTATTGGTTCATTTATCAACATATTATTGCGTCATTCATTTTATTTTCATAGATTTAGAATATATACATCCATTTTAACATTATATGTATATCAATTATTGTGTTATGTCAATTGATACATTTCACAATGTATGTATAAATGTATTTTTCCGGATAGTCCGACTATTACGTCATTTGCCAATTTTTCCATGGTTTTTTTATTTTATTTTTTGTTTGAATTTTTAACTAAATTCATTTCATTCTACTGTTTCGTTTATGATATCACATTGCTATGTGCACGAAACGCAAATTAATAGCTATGTGCACGAGACGCAAATTAATAGATTGATATTCAGTCTTACTATTAGTCCCGCTGGTACTGCCTGACGCGTCGGACAAATTCTGCTCAACTCTCACTATTTGACTCGTTGGGCAGTAGCAGCCTGACGGTCGAGCGAATGCCACTTTTTTTTCAGTGTACGTGACCGACATTGGAGCGACATACTTGGCCGACGGCGGTCCGAGGTCGGCCAGCGTGACGGAATCGTGCCTCGGATCAACGTCGCAGGCCGATGTGGGCATATACGGTGGCTGAGGTCGATCCGACGTCGATCCGATTTCATTTTTTCACTCGGGAGGATAGTAAACTACCTATCTCGCCCTGTATACCTAGCTGTGCTGATTCGCATTGTAAGCTGACGCCCCTCACTACTGCGCCTGATAAATGACACGTGACTGCCTGGCACGTGATTTTATTTATGTTTGCCTCGGTGTGTTGTGTTTACCTTCGCTTGTAGTATTTACGAGTGGTTTTGTGCAAATAATTGAAAGCATAATCTGAAAAATCAAGCAATCTTGGAATC
This sequence comes from Platygaster equestris, assembly GCA_030522785.1. Classification (NCBI taxonomy): domain Eukaryota; kingdom Metazoa; phylum Arthropoda; class Insecta; order Hymenoptera; family Platygastridae; genus Platygaster; species Platygaster equestris. The sequence goes on along the minus strand of JAPYZK010001781.1, from coordinate 15,169 downwards.
ATAAAATTTCTGAAATTTCTCCGATTGTTGAAAATTGCAGAATCGTTTAAGTACTCAAATTACTAAATATCTTTGACAATTATACATTTGACTGTAGATGATTTTAAGATGCTCATATCGAGTTAATAATATTCTGTAAATTCTAAGGACGGAGGTTTTAATTATAGGTTTTTTAATAGAAAATTCATTTACTGAATAACTTGAAGTAGATTTTGTGCCATGAAATGCAATAGAGTTTGAATGTTTTAAATCCAAAGTATATAAGCACACAACTCATACATATAAGTAGATATTTATTCATTTTTTTTTATTTAACTTTTTATTGAATTGAAAAAATTCACACATTACTCGCTGTGAAATTTGTATTGCGAAATTTTGATTTTAACTTACAAATGTCAGAAGTAAAGGAATTTGGAATTTAAAATTTGGAAGTACAGAAATGCGAACTTCGAATTTCAAAAATCTGAAAAATTGAAAGACAAAAATGTGTGAAAACCACAAATTTGGAGTTCTGAATCAAGGAATCCAACAATTTTACTCCTAAAATTTGTGAATTATAAGATTTTAAAATCCCTGAAATTGATGAAATTGATGGAAATAATTTGTATATTCAAATAATGGCATTTACGAAATTCACAAATTTCACAGATTCCAATCGCAGCATTAACCATTTTCTAGAATTTTGTAAGCATTCAATATCAAAGTTCGAAAAATCAATTTTGATTTTGATTCATTAAGAAATTACTACTATTTAACAATTGTCATCCATAATTTAGTAAAGACATTTAATAAAAATTTGAAAATCGGAGCAAAATTTTTTTTTAGAACCAAATTTCGGTTACCCCATACCTCACCTAGTGAGGTTTCTGGGTCCCTTTCCTCTTTTCTTACCCTGCCATGGAACCCCTACCTACTTGGTATTTACTTCGACTTTGGAATTGATCCCTCCATCGACCCGCGGGGGAAACCATGGAAAACCCCGCGGCAAGTAGGAAAATCGGAGCATATTTTAGAACAATTACAGGACTTCTTCAAACATCACTATAATTCTGTTGACAAACACTAGTATATTTTACATTATCGAAATTTGAATATTCTGAAGTCTGGAAGTAAGAAACATTGGAAATCAATGTGAATTTTCAAAAAATAATGTATAGTTGAATTCAAAATAAGGTATTATCAAACAATTATAAATATTAAACTTGGGAACTTGAAAAATTGGATAAGGTTGACTGGAAATAATAGTACACATTTACCATTTTTCAAGTTTAAACTCGCAATTCAGCCGATAACTTCCATAATGAACATAATTTTTTTTAAATATACAACCTTTTTTTATTTTTCCGATCATATATACTTAGTATTTATGAATTTTACATTTATTTGCGAGAATGATAGTCGCTGACCATTATTACTGAATTATAAATATTATCATTACGTTGAAAATATTTACTTCCCGAGTCAGAAAGAATGTTTTAATCACAGAAAATTGCAAAATAATTAAAATACACCAAATTTGAAACATCTTTGAAATTTATTTATTTGACTATCGATGATTATGTAATGTTCATAACAAATAAATAAAATCGAATTGTATGTGATAATCATCATCATGATTCCACTCATAAAAAAAGCTATATCATATATTCTACAGCTACTTATTGAATTTTGAAAGTCTTCAAACTGCAGAATATTTTTGAAATTTAATCATGTCAAGGGTTTAGAAAATTAAATAATTATATCTTAATAATTTCTCTTATTCCAAAATTCATTTTTGTATTTCAATCCAAAATTTCGACTCGTGACAATAACATCAATCATTCGTATGCATAAATCATTCAAGAGAAATGCTTTTACTTTTTTGGTCGAGTTATATTCCTATATCGAAATTTTACATCCTCAATAAAGATTTGCTAGAATTTTAAATTCCGAAGCATTTTAAAATCTGAAAAATTAATAATCAAGAAAATAAGGAATGATGCTCAAAGAAAACACGGAAAATATAGTTTTTTAATTGAAACTGTAAATATATATTGAGCGGGAGCCTCGGGTGCTCGGGCACCCCAGGCGCCCGCTGAGAGTTTGAATTTTGCGGTTTGGGCGAGAAATAATGATGTTCGAAGATTCCATCTGAAAAATGGAATTTCCGAAGTTTTCGTGTTTCGTATTTTAGCCTTTATAGCCTCAAATTGGAAGCTGAGGTTGTAGGTTTGAAAGTCGCAACGAGAATTTTTTTTTTATTGTAGTATATAATTCGCAATGAATGCAAATCAACAAATTTTACTGATCACTAAGCTATAGTTGAACAATATCAATGTCATATATGAGCACACTGTCGTTAAGACGTAGTCAATCACCCTTGTTCAAATTGCCTTTTCCGAATCAGTGAATTTCAGTAAATAACCGAATTATCACTGTCTACTCAATCGACTGCAATTTTCTGAATTTATTGTATTTAGGTCCACTAAATATAAGTAAAAATCCTGCAAATAAAACTTAAGTGTAAATTCAATTAACTGTATATGAGCGAAATTTCACTCATTATTAGGTAACATTTCACTGAAAAATACAAAGTAGAATTCAAATAATTCTGCTACTGAAATTTCACTCAAATAAGTAAGATTTCACTGATCGAGAATTTAATTATCACTCAAGTTTCATTTGCAAGATTGTCACTTAACTGCACTTCAAATCTACTCATGAGTGGATTTCCACTCGAAAAAATTAAGGGGGTACTATATAGTATAACAATTACACTACAGTACACTTGACTTGAGTCAAAATCCTGCGAATCAAACTTGCGTGCAAATTCAACTCTACATAAGCGAAACTTTACTTATTATTAAGTAATATTTCATTGTAAAATATGAAGTGGAATCTGAATAATTTTGTTGAGTCAAATGTTACTCCAAAATGAGTGAGATTCCACTCATTATGAGTTAAATTTTCACTGAAGCTTTATTCAAAAGTTGAATTCAGTGGATTTTTATTCGAAAAAATTTTGGGTGTAGAATATCGTATGTCAATTACACTACAGTACTCTCAATTGGAGTGACAATCCTGCAAATCAATCGTAAGTGAAAATTGAACTCAACATGAGCAAAACTTTACTCATCATCAAGTAATATATCACTCTCAAGTACATGGAGGAATTAAAATAATTTCTGTTTGGGTGGAATTCTACTAAAAAATAAGTGAGATTTCACTTATTAAAAATTGAATTCTTACTCAAGTTTGATTTGCAAGATTTTCACTCAAATTAAGTGGATTTTCACATGAAAAATTTAGGGGTGTACAACGCAGTATTAAAATTTACATCGCTGTAGATTAAAATGTACAATTGAATCGCTCATACACCTGTAAACTCAAGTTCAGAATTATCAGACTTTTCAAGAAATCTAGGATACATGAAATTTATTAACACTGCGGTAATAATGCTCCATGTGACATTGATTATCTTTCGGTTGAGGAATGAATATTTCTGCGTCAAGTCCCCGAAGAATACGCGTGTGAAGTTTTTGACGAATCATTTGAACGTGGTGGAAACTTTGAAACACGCATTTCACGGTTTCTTCAAGGCATGTCATTCAGAGAATTTTAGGGGATTCAAAGAGTTCTCCGAATGAAAAAACCCTTGAGTCACACATGTGGAAAAATTCTGGAAAACACTACATTCCCAGCTGTTCCTATCGCAGTTCCGACTTTGATTTTCAGTTTTCTGGCAGCAGTTAATCTGAACAGACGTGTACGCTTCGAAGCCAAAAATCGCGTCTTCGGGAGTAAATCGTATAATTACGTTTCTAATATTTAATTTTCTGTAAAATCCTCGTGTTATAAATTTTTGGTTCGACTTCATTATTACTTGAATTCGGTTTTTTTCATTAAAATTAGCGTATTTCAATATCTTTTAATTTTTGCAATTCAATTTGAAAATGTCGGACCAGAAGAATATTTTAAAAAAGTGCCCAGTCACTTTTTCGACGAGAAAAAGTTCAAACCGTGGCTGCAAAGAAATAAAGGTGAATATGTGGGTGATTTTTTTTAAGTGCATGTGAAAAAAGTGTTACAGGTGGGAAAAACAACGTAACCAAACACGCGAAATCGCAAGCCCACTCAGAGCAGTTTCTACCGAATTCCCGAACCTCCTATCACGTTTTCCTCTCACGAATTGCTCCACCACTCAATTCCTTTCTATAAGTTCGTGCTACTAGTCGGTCCACACCACGATCGTAGTAACTTCTCCGATTAGTACTGCGCACGTGCGACCAAACATCCGTTTTTACTCTTCTGCGTTGGTTTCCGCGATATCTACAGTGTTTACCCTAATTGCCTCGATTTTTGCATTTTCGAATTCTCAACCATTTCCCTCGGTTTTTCGCGCCTCTCCCGTAGTCCCGGCTACTTACCCTACTCACTCTATTTCTGTGACAGTTATTCCTTCTACAATTCTTCGCACAGTGCCTCGCATGGTTCCTGCGGCGAACTTTCCCACATCCTCGGCATCCTTTGCACCTATCTCAATCCACTCGGAAATTCTGTTGCCTCCCGAGGTCGGCGCGGTTCTTCTAGCGTCTTAAGATAAACCCTCGCCAATTTCCACGCGTTTCCCCGCGTCTTCGCGACCGCCCACGGTTCCTCTCGCAGCTTCCGAAGCACCCTCACCGGTTCCCATGTCTTCCTCCGCGTCTTCGCGACCCCCCGCGGCTCCTCTCGCAACTTCCGATGCCCCCTCACCGGTTACCGTGTCCTCCCTTGTGACTTCGCGACCTTTTGCGGTTCCCACGCAGAATCTACATCCTCGCGCGACTTACAATGCACCCTCGCCTGTTTCCGTGTCCTCCACAGCGTCTTCGCGACCCCCCGCGGTTCCTTCCGAGTTGTTGCCGCCTTTCACAGTAAAATTTTCCTTGCCCAGTGCGTTTTCTTCTGTTTCTTACTCGCTTCCTCCACTTGAAGCAACTCCTCTGTCCTCGCAATTTTCAGCGACCCCTCTGCAACGTTCTTAGAGAATTCTCTCGTTCACGTCCCCTCTTAAAATTGCAACCACCGTTAGTTGGCCAACTTGTAGACTCCCTCCGAGTAGTACAAGTGTTCCCACATCACTTTCATCCTTGCTCTATTCGCCGGAACCCGTAAAAATGAGAATTGAGCGTTTGATTGAAAAATTGCGCTAAACACAAGCCGCCGCAAAACTTATTGCCGGCAGAAAGCCGGAGGTTGAACGCGAACTTGAACCCGAACCTGGGAACCAAGTAATATTCTTTCAAAGAGAACTAGATATCGCGGCAATCAAATTTGCCTTCCTTTTTGTTTAAAATGTCATAGCGGTCAAACAGTCGAGCTAGATTTTGAAAGAATTTAAGTCTATCGCTCCCGACCACGAAATTATTCATCAAATGACAATGAGCCGCACGAAATTGACTAACTTTTTCAACAATGTGTTAATGCAAGCTATTATCGATAGTCTCCTCCAAGATATTGAAAACATAAAATTCTTTGTACACATAGACGAAACAAGAGACATTTTCGATAAAGAAGGATGTCCGTAATAATACGGTACGTTCATGCAGAAACTGGTTAAGTCAAAAACAAAATTTAAGAAATGATAGAAATAAATGCTGATTACTGCGACGCTGAAACGTTGTATAAAATTTTCGAAGGTCTGATGCAGCGTCGTGAATGAAAAATTAATCAAATTTCAAGTCTGTGTTCCGACAACGCATCAGTAATGCAAGAAGAAAGCAATTCATTGATGGCGCGACTCCGATTCGACTGTCCGAGATTAATGAAAATTCCGTGCGTTTTTCATTCACTTCCCCTTGCTGCCAAAGAAGCGTGTGCGAACAATCCTTCTGATCCGCAGTGACTGGTTCGTGACTTGGCAACGTACACTAATATAAGTACAAATCGTGCAAAGATATCATCAGATTTCGAATTTTTTCAAGACTTAAAACCCCATGTTATTTCAAAATCATCAGGTACGCGTTGGTTAGCTTCGCAACAGTGCATTGTACGTGTTTAACGAAAATACAGTCCCTTAAGCTAATACTTTCAAGAAGAATATTTGTCATAACATTTAGCTTGACCCTTAAAAACTGGATCAAAATGTAAAAGCAACAATAAAAATAAAAAACAAAAAGAATCAAAGAAAAATCTGGAACTGCAGTTACCGCAGAAATAATATACAATAGATTGTTGAATTCAAGCTGCAAAGCCTATGAATTGTTTTCGAATAAAGTTTTTCCGATTTCTAATGCCTTTAACGCAACTTTTCAGAGCAGAAAAACTTTGATCCAAGACTTATTCTCGGAGTCCGTCGAAGTTGTTTCCAAATTTGCGAAGAATATTTTGAAGCCGGAGTATCTCGAATCCGAAAATATCAGAATCAATCTCAATTTCACTGACCGCTTATTGTATAAAGATGAAGTTGAACTTGGAACGGAATGCGAAGACTTAATTTCAGAATGCTTAAAAAATGATGACTTGACTGAGTACGACATTCATAAAATTCGCGGTAAAGGTAAATATTTTCACATAACTGCAATCACAGAAATTATCAGAAGATCAAAATTGAAAAGTGATCTATTTTTTATCAATCTTCCAGTTTTGAAACCGCCGGTGGCTCTGTTTAAATTAAATAGAATGAAAAACTTCCAATCTGTATGGCGACTTGTTTTCAAAGTCAAAAACTAATTTAAAGACAATGAATTGCGTAACGAGTGGCGCCAATTGTATGATTCGCCAACGATTCGGAAAACAAATTAGCTGAAATGGATTTCGATGAAATGTGGGCAAAGATTACTTCTAAAACTGTTCATGGTAAACTGTCATTTTCTTGTTAAAAAAATTTGACAGAGTTGATTCGTACTATCCCTCATTCTAACGCTGAAGAAGAAAGATCATTCCCAATTGTCAAAGATGTGAAAACAATGTAAAGAAATCGAATGGGCCATGAACTTCTCAACTCTATTCGCTCAATTGAATTTTCCATGCGAGCGTCAAAGGTCACCAGTGATACTTTCCATGTCACTGATGAACATTCGGAATTGATGAGCCAACGGAGGAAAAAAAATAATGGATGCGAAATATTACAAATATCGAAAAAGTAAAGAGGGGAAAAAAACAAAAAACTTTAAATTCCTTACTAAATTGTTAAAAAAATCGGAGAAACCACCCAACATTCTTTCAAATTCCAAATTTTCTATCTACTTTTATTCTTGTTTATTTACACATTTGATGTCGATTTCATAATTTATCACATCCAAACTTACATACATTTCTATAATAATACTATCATATAATTGGATAAAGCAGATTGTTGGCTCCGAATATTAACACTTCACAGACTGCAGCATTTTTAATCTTATGTCCTTTTCAGGATTGAGAAGGGATTAAATCATACCGCGACTTTAATTCTTATAGCAACATTTATCACTCATGTTTGTATAATATTGTTTTGCTGGTGGAATTGCGTGGATGACGCCTACCGGAGAAACCACGTTTTGAAAACAACGCGCCGAATACTCTACCACATCTCTTTAAATCTCACTGACAACTAGACTTCGATTCAGTGAAATCCTAATTTAATTAATTATCCAGTCTAAGTCATGCTATAAAAAAAATGATGGGAAAAATTGCAATTACTCAGGAAATAAACTTTCGAAAATTTAGATGGAATGGTTGTGCGGAAACGAGTATGCAGTAATTATTGAGTAATTCACTGTAATTTACTGATTCGAGAATGGCAATTGAAACAAGGGTCATTGACTACGTATTAACGACAGTGTGCTCATACTTCACATTAATATTGCTCAACTCTAGCTTAGTGATCAGTCAAATTTGTTGATTTGCATTCACTGCGAATTGTATATTACAATAAGAAAAAAATTCTCGATGCGAGATTCGAACCCACAACCTCAGCTTCCAATATGAGGCTAGAAAGGCTAAAATACAAAACATAAAAACTTCGGAGATTCCATTTTTCAGATCGAATCTTCGAACATCATTATTTCTCGCCCAAACCGCAATTTCAGCCTGGGGTGCCCGAGCAGTCGAGCCGAGCATGACGAGCTCGAAGTTCATTTTCTCTTTCTACCGCACGGAACGCATCGGATCGTCGCAGACGACCGCTCCGCCAATAGCGAAGCGAGAATGCGCGGAAAATTCTTGGAAGGGATTTCGGCTTCAGTGAGGGGTTTGGACCCACTGTTCAACTAGCTGTTGAAAATGAACTAATTACTTTAGAGCCGTCATCTACTGATCAAATTAAAGAGTTTGCCTTCTAGTTCGAGTTTTTCAAGTCAAACATGACTATATTATTTGAATTTTTCGAAAAATCGTGCTCGAAAAAATTTTTATCTGGCGATTATTCGCAATGCAAAAGAAGCGTATTTACCTGCTCTTTCGGTATTTTCGCGTGAAATTCAGTTCCCATGCTGCGCAAAAATGATTTCCGACATGATTTTGAGAAGTTTGTCACACGAAAAAAGTTGTCAAATTCTGTGTGGGGATCCGTCGCATTATGTGGTTATTGGCAACTACTGCAATCGATTATTTCTCAACATTTTGGTGCGAAAAAAGCGGATTTTTCGCTTAAAATATCCCTTACAGAGGTAAAATACTGACGTCGAAAATGAAAAAATTCAAAGGTAAGGTTAGGTTAGATTCAAGGAAGGGGCAAGGGCCCCTAAACTCACTGCTCTGTTTCATTTTATTGTATCGCACCCATAAGCACATTTTGGTGCGGAAAAGGCAAATTTTTGGCTGAAAAAGTACAGAAAGAGGTGAAAAACTGACGACGAATATTTGAAAAAATTCAGGTAAGGTTAGGTAAGATTCAGGGTGAAGGGAGGGGCCCCTTAACTCAATACTCTGTTCCATTTTATCGTATCGCCGCACTCACGAGCACATTTTTGTGCGGAAAAGGCGGATTTTATGCTGGAAAAATACTTTTCATAATACTATACTTTTGATTATATAATTATAATATTCGATAATAATATGATAATCTATAAACAAATAAAAATAAATTCATCCCTTGAGATAAAAGATATATTGGAAAAAGTATCGATTATATCTGTGAATAATCGATTGTAGTCTATTACAGTGGTTACCAACCAAATGATTTGACGGATCCTCCATTATTGTGACAATTTGAAATTTCCGACATATATTGATTGTTCAGAGTATTTAGAGTATTTCAGCGGTTTTTAGTGTTGAACCACTTTCAGTGAACTCGAAAACCATTTTCACGCAGTAGCAGCCCTGACGAAACGGAGGCGACCGGAACCCGACCAAAAGTCAACCTACCGGTCGGCTCCCGGTCGGCTTGTGGTCGCTTCGTGAAAATGTTGTGATATAATTCGTTTCGGAATTACATTTTTCATGAATTTTAATTTCCAGATATTCCTTTGTTGAACTGATCGAAAAAAACGAGTCATAAGATAACATCAGGTCATATAACATTATTTTCAATGTTATAAATCAGCTCCACGTTATCTACTGTCATCGATATGTGTCGGTAAAATTATGTGCACAGTGCAACGGTTCACGCCCGAAAACTAACGCCACCTCATCAGCGCGCGTTCAAAAATCAAAAGTGGGAGCTATTGCGATTTGCCAGTGCTGGTGACCAGTGACGATCACAAGTTTTGTATGAATCTTTGCCACTTCACTAGTAGCAATAACTATCAATATGATCAATATAAAAATTTAAAACAGACTGTATAATAAAAATAAATGACAAATATACATAAAATACGTATTTTATTCATGAATAATATTGGAATGAAGAAATAAAATTGCTAAAATAGTAACAATATATATTAGTTAATTATCACGAGAAGAAATGAAATCAGAATTTGAAGAAAAATTGAACTGAATTATTCGTTGTTATGTCACATAAATAATGGATTTCTTATTCAAGGGATTTTATTCGTGCGAATTGGTTTTTTAAATTTCGCGGGCTATAATGTTCGGTCAGGTAAAAATTTATGGTAGTGACCTACTTTATCAATCTACATTGTCGGTAAGAACTGACATAAGGAGAAATTTGATCATAATTATTGCATTCAAGTGTCCAATTTTATAGAGAAAAGTATTAATTCCGTAACATAATTAGCATTTTTACATTTTCGATAAGTAATAACAGTTGTACTCTCCCACATGAACCGTAAGAAATTATGACACGACCTCCGCATTTTCATCAATGAATGTTTATTGAACATCAACTGGCACGAATTTCATAATCTACATCAGTGGGTAGCGCTTCTCCGATAAGCCTTGTGCAAAAAATTGCATCTTTATTGAAAATAGAGCACGAAAAATGCAAGGTGACCATGACCCTCACTATTACCCGTCCATTACCCGACCGGTTCGGTCGCCTCAGTTTCGTCAGGAAGTAGTGACTTTGATGTGAAAACATTGAAAAATCACGTAAATACGCTCATTTTGCGTTGCGAAAAACCGCCACATAAGAATTTTTTTCGTTTATGTTTTTTTGAAAAATTGGAATTTGTTAGTCATGTACGACTTGAAAAACTCAAACTAGAAGGCAAAGTTTTTAATTTGATAGGTAGATGACGACTCTGAACATATTGGTTCATTTTATACAGATAGTTGAAAGGTGGGTTAAGACCCCTTTACTCTGACCGGGATTTCATGGGTTCAGGTAATGGTAAAGCACTAGAAGAATAGGTATTTCTATCCACCATTTTCCCTCCAACAGCTGATTGTCGGACCCACTGGTCTGTAAAATACACTGGATAGCTGATTCCTATTCCCCCACCACTAGTTCTCTGACACCAATTGAACCGCGCCATTTGTAGATATTGGGACAGGACATGCGTGCTAAAGCAGCGCGACATTTGAATTTACACGGGGTAAATGGCTGATTTTGAATTTTGCGCTGCTCTATCACGCATGTCATGTCCGAATACCTAAAAATGGCCGACCAAGAACATTGTATCATATATCTATATATATATTTGATGGCGACGTTCAATTGGGGTCATCCCCACTTATCCCATCAGCTATCCAGTGTATATTACAGATCAGTGGTCGGACCATATATTCCATATAAAAACAAAGCGTTTGTGCTCCCGATATTTAAAAAAAAATCGGCAAAAAACGATCGAATTTCGGAAAAAGTGACCGAAGATTCAAAACTTGAATATATTCGCTATTTAGAAAATAAGGGCCTGAGCTTAGGAAAGTAACGAGTGCGCAACAATCCCGGTGACAAACAAGCTCATCTTAACCCGAGGTACGCGTATTTGTTTTTAAACGATATTGATTATATCATATCAATATATTGATACTATAGTGCACTATGATATATATTAGATGTATTCATACTCATTCATTTCAATATCTACATAATAATTTGGGACTTAAATAATAAATGTTTGAACAATTCTAAATGTCGGTATTTCGCATTTCAATTTTTATATTCCATTCAATATTTTTTTTCTCTATTTTTCTTATGTCAAATTCGTGAAACTCACTTTTTAACAATTTTTCAGGTGTCACAATTCGAAGAAATGTTCGTGTATACTGGAAAAATGGGAAATTTTGAGTAATCAGTCCAAACAATCCATTCTGCGGAATCAGTCCAAACAAATTCACTTAATTGGTTAGTTTTTTTCTGAAATAAATCATAGTTGGAATTTTTGATGTTATAATTTAGTGTTTTATTAATTACAGCTTTTTCGTGAAATGCCAAAAAAATGAGAACATGACAGGTTGTTCTGCTGTCAATTGCAAAAACCCTACCGAAAAAGTATTTCGCCTTCTTACGTTCCCTGCAAAATAAATTTCCCTCCAAAAAGGAGGGAAATTTGGTTTCGAAACCACATGATCATATATTTCACGTAAAAAGTTACAAAGAAATTGATAATTATATATTAAAGTTCTGAAAATTGAAGTCTTAATATATCGAAACAAATATGCGTACCTCGGGTTAAGATGGGCTGGTTTTTTACCGGGATTGTTGCGCACTCGTTACTTTCCTAAGCTCAGGCTCTTATTTTCTGAATGGCGAATATATTCAAGTTTTGAATCTCCGGTTACTTCTTCCGGATTTCGATCGTTTTTAGCCGATTTTTTCTTAAATATCGGGAGCACAAATGCCGTTTTTTCATATGGAGAATAAGGTTTGACAATCAGCTGTTGGAGGGAAAATGGCGGATAGGAATACTTGTTCTTTTAGTTCATTAGTGATGGTAACGAAACAATTCGTGCTGAAATTTAAAATAGTCGCCTTTGATGGCTCTGTATATAAAAACAACCTAGAAAGTGGACCATGTAAGAAAAGTATCAGAAACTGATATACACAACAAAAGAGATGGCGCCAAATGTGCCAAATGTGCGTGATGTGTGGTATAATGGAAAAAAATCATTACGTTTGAGTTGAAGAGATTAAACGAGATCTAATTAATGATGTATTATATGATGAAAATTCTATAAATAATATATTGATATGAGAAATGAATGATAATTGTATTGATACGCATTTATATTGATTATAGGTGTGTAAGGCGATCATTTCAATTATATGATACTATGTTAATATATGCAATATCATGATTTCAAATGAATGATTTAAATTAGAATTTCATAATCGTTTAGATAAAGATGAATGAACATCTAAATGTATACTATATATGTAATATGAATTATATCATTTTGAAATTATTTATAAACAAATAATTTTGAAATTATAAATGAAAATTTAATGCAAATGAAATAATTGATTTCCATTTGTTTATTTAGGTTGAACTTCCACAATCTTTTCGGTACATTATTATACAGCGTTCACTTGATGTACACCGACGCATTAAGTACTGTAGTATAATGATTTGGACTGATTAGACGTCTGAGAGAATAGTAAATATAAGACCCCAAAAATTAATGTATGACTTACAAGGAAGGAGAAATTTTTCAATGTTATTTCCCAGTTTCCCGTCATTTTTGATTCAGAGTAATTCTATTCTCACAGATTTTTGAGTTCTTATGAGAACTGATTAACAACGACTCACTATAATTATTCCACATCACTGACTCGTTTCAAGGTTTGAAATCTATCAGTACAATAAATAACTACGATCTCAAACAGTAGAAACAACTAAGAATAGCTGTTATTTGAAATTCAATGATACTAAAGTCAGTCACTTATTCACGGTCAGTTATTGACCAGTTACACTTCATTCGAAAATCACGGCGAATTCCTATTTTATATCACTAAATCTCTTAAAGGTTAAAAATCTATAAGTATATTAGAATAAATAACTATGGTCTGAAACATTAGAAACAACTTTGGATAACTCTTATTGAGAATTTAATGATACTAACGTGAGTCAGTGATTAACGGTCAGTTATGTACCTGCCACTTCGTTGAAAAATAACGGAAAATCACTATTACACATTACTAAATGACTTAGAGGTTCGAAATCTATTAGTAGAATAAATAGCTATAATCTGGAACATTGGAAACAACTCCGGATAACTGTTATTAAGAATGTAATGATACGAACGTTCGTCAGTGATCCACGGTTACTTATGTACCAGTCACTTTATCTAAAACTCACGGACAATCACTATTTTCTATTACTCAATTCTTTATCTCATAGTCCTGAATTACTTGATGATTTGAAATCTATCAGTAGAATTAGAAGCTTTGATCTGAAACATTCGAACCAACTTCAGATAACTATTATTCAAAAATCAATGATTTTTTACTGAGACACTGATTCACGGTCAGCTATTTATCAGTCACACTTAATCCAAAAATCACAGTGAATTACTATTTTATATGACTGAGGTACTTGACACCTCAAAATTATTCGTTGAAATCAAGTTCTTTGATTTATGACATTGGAAACACATTTGGATAACTGTTATTCATAATTTAATGATTCTTTCGTGAGTCACTAATTCATGGTTTGTTATTTACCAGTCACTCTGTCCAAAAATTACGAGAAATTCTTATTTGATATTACTGAGTTACTTGGTGATTCAAGTTTGATCAGTGAAATCGATTACTAGAATCTATGACACTGGTGACGACTTCACATACTTTTTTCTACAATTTTATGATTCTACTGTTTTACGGTTACTCATCTACGAACTACTTTGTCCAAAAATCGTGAAGAAGGCTGTTTTTTTACTGAATTACCTGGTAAGTATACATCAATCAGTCAAATCCGATTTGACGACTCATTAACTCATAAATAACATCCGATAAATGTGTGACTCACGTGAATAATATAGAATGGTCTGAAAAGTTTGTCCTGAGATTTTTTTAATGTCCTTCATTTTTTTTACCAGCTTTTCTTAAATCATCAATAAGTAATTGGGTGATGTGATACTAACATTCCAACCAATTTGACTTACGTAATAAGGTCATTATAAGTATTTTCACTAGTATTTATTGAGTTCATTTTGATAAGTATTGGTCAGGAACGACTAAGTAAAAAAGTACTGAAATATACAATAATTAGACTCATTTGAGTACTGAGGGACTTATAAATAAGAGCCCTGGAATGTGTGACGCGCGCCGCAATTCTAAAATTGTGTGAGAATGTATTTTTCAGTAGTTTCCAAATTCCTGAAACATTCTGAGCAATGTATCAATTTTGACTGCATTTTTGAATTCAGATTGACTAGATCAACTAAAACTCATATCGAAGTCATTCCTATCCGCAAACAATATTTTTTGCAACTTAATGGGTGCCATAAATGGGCCACAATGTGTACGCCACTCAATCATTAGTTAAAAAATAGTTACCCAAAATTTTTTCCGACTGTTGTGTCTGTTTCGTACGTATTAAACAATCCACGACATTGATAGGGAATGATGAATCTTTCACTGTAATTCGTCGGTTTACCTGATTCAGGTAAAATTTCAATTTCTAGCCTGCATGAGTGAGCAGTTTATAGTACTATAGATTTTGACTTGAAAAGGGTTGAGCCTCGTTGTTTCAGACTGTTATGCAATTGTGAAATATTTTTCTACATTTCTTTGCAATTACATTCTTATACTTCTTTCCAATAACAAAGAATATTATATCATAGTAGAAAGAGGTCTGTATAGGGAGTCAAAACAAATGACGTCATCGCGGTGTCATGTTACTTTCGCAGCGCATCTCGTGGTCGAATATTCGCGGATATC
>JAPYZK010001780.1:0-16193 GCA_030522785.1 Platygaster equestris | reverse complement strand
GGATTTTGAATTTTTAAACACACTTTCACATTTTTATTTCACTATTCAAGCAACAGTTGAAAAATTCGTTCAAAGTCTTACATAATTAGAAAAATAGTTTTTTTACGTTTTTGGGCTATTTTTTTACCAAGTTGGAGGATGATATTTGAAAATTAAAAAGTTTAATTAAGAAAAACGGTTATAATTTCTTATCGATCATCGAAAATCCACCAAAAACTATTTATAAATACTCATAAATTTCATTATGTGCATATACTGCAAATAATTAATTATTTTTCCAAAATAAGAAAAAATACGTAATCTACGTAGAAAAAAATCGCAAATAAACAAAAATTAAAAAATCGAAGAAACTTATTTTGTATATTTCGAGTTTAAATTGCTGTAAATAAAATTGGAGTTGTCAAAAATAATATAAATTTGTGATTTTTTACACTTTTCGTTAATCATCGGATACCAAAACCACAAAAAATCTGTCAACTTTCTTCTATATCTTCTAAAAAACCAGAAACGCAAACTAAAACAAAATTTACAAAATTGTTATCTTCTTCATTTTGGAGAATTTAGGTCATCTATCGTCTTTTTGCCATATAACCTTCCCTGCAATATAATTCCAGCGCACCTATAAATGCTAATTTAATTGCCGATCTAATCATTTCTGTGACTTACGTATCATTTTGATGTCGTTGAAGAAACGAACAGAGATAACACTTTTTAATAAATATTTTCTTTTGAGTAACGTTTTTATTCTGTATTTCGGGAAAAAAGTGACCGGCGGTGCCCGGTCCCGGAGAGTAAATCACTGACGAATGACACTGACAAGTGACAGTACCAGACAGTACTGACACTTCGGCTTCGCAACACCTCGTACCACTGACGAACACGAACTCAGTGACGGGTGACGGCCGATCATCACGGCCCAGTAGTGGATAAACCGAATTTTTATAGGGTGACGTCAGGCACAGCATGATCCGATGAGTATGGATAATTATATATAATTACCCATACTCATCGGATCACGCTGTCACCATAATAATATTATTTATTATTATTTTTGAATCGTGCGTCTCTGACAATGCCAATAATATATATAGTATATATGTACCCGTATATACATCATACGCACACGGGTATAGCGATCGTCTGTAACAAGTACACTCGTCGCAATGCTCGCAAAAAAACACGCGTTCCTGATGATCATGCTGATGCGCGTTGTACTTATAGAAAATCGTGTCGCCGTTTTACGATTTTACGATTCTCAATTAATTTTCAATATTTTTATTCAATGACAAATATGTTTCATTTTTCCTTATGTTAATTGCAAAATGCGACCCTAAAAAGAGTGGCTCTAACTTTTATTTTATTTTTTATATTCTTATAATTTTTATAAGAATCAAAAGTTACTAGGAAAATTTTTCTCCTATTAAAATTCTGAAAATTTTAGATTTCAATTAGTTTTGGGCTCTACAGTAAAATTCGTATTCAAAAGCTTCGAAAATTTCCAAGTTTCAAACAATTTTTCAGATTAATGATGTACTTTAGGAGTGTCTTATTTTCTGATTCCCAATCGCGTATGCGTGTCAGTTATCACTTTATAACTTTTTGTCTCGCACCAATTATTAATATGATATATATCGCAATTTCTCACCTTTCCAATTAAGACGTTAGGAATTTCGGTGATTCGAGTTTTTATTCGAGATCGTTAAGCTTCGGTTTTAAAATCTAAATTCTTCGTACAGATTCACGAAATTATAGATGAATTTCGAAAATTCCTCGATATATACACACGCCACAAATGACTGAGAAAATTTGGATCGGTCTAGTTCAGTCGACGGCAATTTGATTACAATTATACTACTGTTACAGATAAAATAATATAAATTCATGGAGAATGTTGATAAATACTAAAACGTTCGCCCTCTGGTTTTACTTTGCACCAAGTCCTCAAGTTCATAAAACTGTTATTCTTGTACGAGTTTCCGAAATTTCATAATATTTTCAAATTCCTTATAAAATTTTATTTTCCGAAGATTATAAGTAAGGTCAGCCTTATACATGAATCATATAAAATTGACCTACTAATAAAAACCTTATTATAGCAAATGAATCCTTTTAATAATCAGTTTCTATATAATAATAGGTCGGCAACCTTACTGTAAACATCGTGAATTTTACAACGCGATTTTTATAAGGTCGACATTATAAGAAAATAGAATCTTATAAAATTTTGCAATTTCTTGTTTTCATAAGAATCAAAGTTGCCATGGCTCTTCTTAAATGAGCGGCTTTTTGATTTTTTTTTCTTTAAAAAAAGAAATAATTCTGTCTGGATTTTTGAATTTCGACGACTACATGAATTAGCTACATGTAGTATGGCTTATAGACGCATGAATAATAATTTCACTTATCTTGAGCGATAAAATAGCCAATATCTGATAAACTTATACTTTATCAGTAAAAGATGTTTACTTATGGGCAACGTAGACACAGCCTGCACTATAAATCGTGTTGATAACCCAATTGATAAATAAAAGCAATATGTGGATAAATGCGGTGGTTATTATCTAGGGAATTGCTCGCATATTTTTTCTGACGTTATCTTTTTTGCGAGTTATTTCCGATAATTGTATTTGCATATAATTAAATAAAAGTTTGTCAACTATTCTAATCGGAAACTAGAGAAAAGATATTATAACTGAGCAAGCAAGTTTCCATAGCAAAAAAAATCAACATTTTAAAATATGCAGTATGTACAGAAATTGGAAGTGAGGAACTGAAAAGTTGGAAAGAATTCTTGTGTAAGTCCGAAACTTTATGAAGTCCTCAGAAACGTTATGAGACTACATAAATTCCTTATGAGGTTCTTCATTTACTTTATAAGGAATTTGTGAAATCTTACAAGCTTCAAAGTCACAAGGGAAAATTTCTCCAAGATGTTACAATAGTTCGAAAATTCACAAGTATAAATACTAAATGTACGAATTTTGGTCTTAAGGCTCTCTTTTTGATTTCGAGTCACAATATACTATTCGCTTTAATATTGCAAATTCCGCCGAATCTGTAATATACAACACTCACTCCAAAGCTCCGATATATGAACATCAACGTCATTCAACACTTTGAGTAAAAAATAAAACCTCTTGAAACGCTAGTTTTTCAACAAAGTTGCGTTACGTTATCTCTGTCATACATCCTTATTCCAATCAAAAAATGATCGTCACGGCGGTTAAAATAAAAAACTGCAATCAAGTAAGAAAAGAAAACTTGCATCAGAAACTGAGACTAAAAACGTTGAAAACCAAGAAAAAGTTGTTAAATAAAAAAAAAATAATAATAAAAAGACACGTTATTTTACAACTTGTACGCTTCCTTTTCGCCTTTATTCATTGACAAAAAACATTGTTCACGCTACCATACATACACCAGGAATGTAAATGTAATCGATTACATAATTCAAAACTTTCAATTTGTCGTTGAAACAAACGTCCAAAATTCCTGAATATACAAAAATACGAAAACTTCCAAATGCTCCGAAAAATACTTGGTTGCAGGGTGGGTGGGGAAAGGGAAGTAGGGAGGGGTATACAAACAATACGTACGCGAACAATTTTTCCCGCTCGAAAAATCATAACGTGCAAAAAGGTTTGGTTTTTACAAAATTATAAAATTGTGAAAGATTATTGCATCGCTCGCTACGGCGCGAATTTCCTCAAACAATTATTATGCGCGCTTTGACCATGCTTAGCTGAGTGAATCAAATACAAAATTAAAAAAAATAAAAAAAATAATAAACTAGAGTGTTGGACCAAAGTGTCTTACTCAGTCAAACATGATTAGTCCGCTATCACATATGTGGCTTTTTTCGTATTATACCTACAGAGAATTCATCGTTTTATCCTAAAACCTTACTGTTTACACAATTCGTTATAGCGTGTGTATAAAATTCAATGACCGCTCGCTGGGTGTTTAACGGGATCTTGAATAAACTTCGTCATTTTACTTGAATTTGTCAACAATTTTGGTTTTATGCATCCAGGCTATTTTTTATCTCCCTACAAGTTTCGAAAAACCCCGTTTATTTCTCTTTCATTGCATAAAAATAAAATTTTTGCGATTAAACACATTTTTCCATACCAGTTGCATAATGTACTATTTAATGGAAATTATAGATTCTGTAAGTTTAAAATTCATCACATTTTCATAGTTTTATGAAACAAGTCTTCTCAACGTCACTTATAATGTTTTCATTTTCACGGAAATGAAAAATTCGAAGATATCTTCAGTTTTTTCGAGATCGTTAAACACCCTGCTCATCAGCTAAATGCAAGTTTTTCTACTGAAGAGTACAAAATCGAATTGAGTTAACTCACAATGTCCATAAGGTTTGTAATATGTACACTAATCTGGTACGTTATTATCGTATGAGAACCTTATCGACATTGTCGGTTTGCTTCTTCCTATTTTATATTCTCAATAAATTGATGCCGCGGTGTCATTCATTGTGATTTTTCATTCCCAAATTTATGTAACAGCGCTATACTAAGGTGATTTTGCAACAACCTCTAACGGATTTTAAAAAACTGCAAAAAACCACATTATAGCCTTTTATGTTTCCTCGAAAAAACTGCTGTTAATAACTGTTTCTTGTTTACCTTTTTGAAAATTGAATGTTCCGAAAATTTGAAGGCGAAAATTCACACCCTGACTATGGATTTGGAAAAATCAAATTTGAAAATTGAAACATTTAAAATGAATGGATGAAAAAAAAAATAATAATAATAACTTAGATAAATCTACGAAAATATCATCATCCAGAAACATTGAAATTCAAAAATTGCGTCATTTCAAACGACAATTTAAAAACTTCTATATTTGCATCATTCGAATGTGAAAAATGCAACAATTGCGAATCATCCAAACAACTCTTCATTAATTTGATTCGGTGATCTGAACTTAAAAACATGAGATTTTCGTTTCGTAACGACTTACAAAAATCGCACTGGAATTCCGGAATTCGGCAATTTAAAAATTCAAACTTATCAATCGATTAAAAAAATCAGCAATATTTAAAAAATCTCAAAGTTGAAAATGTTTCAAATACGAATTAATTTTTGAAAATACATAAAAAATACGTAGTTTCGGAGCAGTTTTCTCGTAAAAGGATAAAAAAGCGATAAGGCGTTTTTGGACGTCTCGTAAAATGTGTTAGGGACATCACCGTTATCACTATGACAAAAATTGTGATATCACGTTTTATTGTACAGCAACGTCGACGAATAAAAATTACACTCACGAACTCGCGATCACCAAAATGCTTGAGCCGTAAATTATTTACGGTTACCCTTAAAGTTATCGAGCTTAAGGCTTCAGGTAAAGTGTGTGTTGTCACAATAAATTGTCGGCCAAAAATTTGCGCTACAACGGGCGTGACGTATTCGTCGTTGGTTTGTATAAAATCAAAAGTACAAAAGCTACATTGAAAATAAATGATTTGTTTCCACATAAACCCGATTTGTCATACGAATTTCATCGAACCCCGGTAAATCGCCAATTTTTCACAAATCCGACGTGTTGTGTGGATGAGGGAGTTTATGTACAGTGATTTTCGTCATGCGCGTAAAATTATTTACCTTACACCTCAATTTTTTACACTTACTAAGAGAGAAATTTTGTATTTTGCACGTTTTTCAATGTTGTTTCATTTTTGAAAGCTCTTCTTAAAATATTCGTCTTTGTTTTCTTCATTGTTATAGATGCCATGAAATTATTTTTATTATATAAAGTATTAATATAAACGGCTGAATTCAAATTTTATGATAATCATGAGATACTATTTTCCAAAGTTTTACAAAACTGGTCGACTGTCGAAATGGGGAAAATGTTTCAGAGTTGTCAACTCCCAATTGAAATTTTAGGAACAGAAAAAAAATTGCACAATGCGTATGAAAACTTGAAATGTTTGTAAACTATAATTCCTAGTCCTTATGAAAATATGGAATGGAAAAATTCAAGAATTTATTCAGTGGAATTTAGGATTTTCTCGTTTGAAGATTAACGAATAACGAATTTTTAAATTTCGATAAAGTTGGACACAAGTTTAATAACTTGGAAACAGTAATTGCACTATTTAAAAAATTTTAGACGTACATTTTTCTTGTTCAACGCCATTTTGATAACTGTACGGTTTTTAAAAATTTTCCCGAATTGATGACTCGGAGGGGAAAAATAATTTAAAAAAAAAAAACTTTAAAAAACGATAAAAACTTGACAGAATTATAAAAATTCTCAAATATTCTTATAAATGATATTTCATTATGAGATACTAACATTTTATTCATGTATAATACATTGAAAAATATGCAAAAACCATATTATATTCAACTCGTGAAAAACTACAATGTAAATCATAGGACACACAGCATATCAAAAAGATATAACAGTCGATTTTTTTCGATCATACGAAAAGATCAATAAATAGGGTAACGAAGCGAAAATGCTTTCGCAATCTAAAGTGGCAGTGCGATAATTGACGAAATGTAAAAAATTCGCATTTTTTCAGCGCAAAAACATCAAGTGCGTGGTCCATATAAAATCGAAAACATAAAACAAACAAAATTACAACGAATAAGGAACTTCCCCAAGACTCTTTGATCTTGTAAATACTCGGTATTTTTAAAAGAATCGAAGAATTCGTCGTTACGATGAGGTAATTCTGAGTCCAAGAAATGCAAACTGGGAGGAAAAAATTAATATGTTTAATTCAACAAAAGACATTTATCAAACGCCGTGAAAAAAGTGCATAGATACTTTTTCACACTGTATTACACAATTAATAGTGCAATAATGATTTTTCAACTCTTGTGAAACCTCACAATCGTTGAAAAATTATTTTTTCCACTAATTAAAAAATGTAATATTGCGGAAAACGCAATTTCTCGCCCTAGGGGGAAATTTCGAACACGTTTTTCGCCCTGTTTGGACAAAAACGAATTTTCTGTACACAGGGTCCCAAAGTCTATGCAGACGAGGGAGATAACATCACTCAGTTTGGCCTTGGGCTGAAACTTAGCCACCATCTAAATTGACTTTATACAATTCAGGGCAATAAACGGTCCTTTATTGCCTTGCCTTCCTTTGAGGTACAAAGTATCGTATGAACCATAGGGCAAACGTTGTTTTAGCTTCGTTTTACGATTAGCTTCTTCGCTTGGACTACAATATTTTTTGACATTCGTCAAAAACAACTTTTTGCCCTTCGGCACATAATATACCATTGTGCGACAGCCCTTGTGACGAAAACTATTACAATGTAAAAGGAGGTGCTAAATTTACACCACTTCGCCAACAATCACTCACAGTCAGCGGATTTACACAGTACGACTTGAATTAGGTTAAAATTATCAAGCTCCAATAAGGATGTTTATTACAAGATTCTGATAGTAAATAATATTATGCTCCAAGGTCGTAAGTTTCTTTATTCGAATTTCTTGTGATGCCCATGAGAAATAAAACTAACTCCCGAGCATTTAAATAAACGATTTAAAGGCCGGCGTATTTATTTTCATTTCGCAAGGGCATTTACAACGCACCGGATTCGAATAAAATTGTGAAATTTCACATCGTTTGTCTGTAACGAATTTGCAATAACATTAAATTATTTTCCTTTGAACATTTTTTGGAAATCATGATGAAAAAAAAATTTTTCGATGTGGTTTTCCGAGGGGTTTTCACAGAAAAACTGCTCTAGAAATGAATATTCGTCACTTTCAAATTTTATATTAATTGTATAATTTGCACATAAGGGGCCGTCCATATAATATTACACGATTGAAAAGAGGCACAAATACCATTTTTAACTTGCAAAAGAGAGACGCAAATATTGAAAAATGTTACGTATTTCATGAACAACCCCTAATATGCATTTTTCAAAATAGCATTC
This sequence comes from Platygaster equestris, assembly GCA_030522785.1. Lineage (NCBI taxonomy): Eukaryota > Metazoa > Arthropoda > Insecta > Hymenoptera > Platygastridae > Platygaster > Platygaster equestris. Next base: position 8,257 of record JAPYZK010001780.1, on the reverse strand, counting down.
AGAATTCTGCATTTCACTTGTATAATTTCATGGTTTTTAACTGTTTCAACTTGGTCATCATCGAGTTGAAATTTTCAACTTCAAAGCATGAATTTTTAGTTTAAAACTGATAAAATCCATGTTCGAATAATCAATTTACGAATAAATGTTATCCTTTGGATAAACTCGATTTTCGGAATAGAATCTCAAGCTTGAATGGTAAAAATTTACAATAAAAAGCGAGAAACAATTAGTTTAACGGAGCTGTTATTTATAAACCATAAGAAACTGTGAAAAAATGATAAATACACCTCTGCCTCGATAGTTTGTAGTGCTCGGGGGCTCTCTGCATTCGATCGATTTGACGTTTTTATGTTGACGAGAGTCGTGATTGATGACTTGGGCCTTTCTAAACAGTGCCGTGCCTAAATATTGTGAGTGCCCCATACAGCAAGAGTATATTAGTATGAAAAAAAAAAAAAAAAAAAAACCTGTTTCTCACCATGCCGTCATTGGCTTTTGGGACTCGCAATCTATTTCCCTACAATTTCTTCTCCTTTCTCAATTCCTTTTCCTCCTTGCCATGGACTATCATCATCTTACTATTGACCGGTAATTCACGTCAACTATGGGTTTTTGCAACCCCCCATTGACTCACTTGGGAAACCATGGAAAACCAAGTGACGGTATAGCTCGAATGTTAAGTTCGAATTGTCTATTGGCAATCAGAAAATTTTTTCTGAGCAGAAAAGTTACAGACAAAAATCTGACCCCGCCAGAATTCTAACCCGCATCCTCGAGCCTGGCAGCTTGGTGGCTTGACCACCGCGCTACCGCGGCTCTGAGTATATTAGTATATACACCGAGAAAAATCGTGACAGTCAGTAAAACTTCATTTTTTCAGTTAGAAAACGATAAAAGTTGAAGCAACGGAAATTTTCGTTGGTTCCAACTGAAAAATTCTGTTGGCAACACGTTACCACTAAAAAAATTTATCAGTCTAACTGAAAATCTGAGTTGGAACCAGCCCAACTGAAAAACTCAGTTGAGAGGGTGTGATCACTGAAAATTTTCTATTGTGTTGACTGGAACTGACACTTGTTCTAATAGAAATTTATTATAGAGGCAATAAATAAAATAGTTCATTCATCGGCTCCAACTTTCCTGTTCAGTAGGAGCAACTGAAATATTCGTCATCCGGATTGAGAATTTCAATCATAACCAATCCAACTGAAAATTCAATTGGACGTAACGTAACTGACAGACATTTTTCTCAGTGTAAAGCGTCAGATTTTTGGTACGGTCATAATAATGGGCCGAATGACGCAATTCAGTCAGCCTGAACTCGGCAGGCCAGTTTTCGACGAGCCCTTAAACTTCACTTTTCCCATTAATATTCGTAAGACTGCAAACGACCGATCGGCAAACGATCGAGGCAGAGCTGTATAATGTGGTTTTATGTGGATTCTCGAGATTCTCTTCATTTTACGGTAGAAGAAATTCGTTTCGAGTGAAATTTTCAACTTCCGTTTCAGCATGAAAGGCATTTTTCCAAGTATTGTACCAAAATTACACGAAACGTGTTAAAATTCCATAATGCATAAAAGCTTGAAAACTGCAATCAGAATTAAAAATACTAAACCGTCTGTCATTTATATCTAATTTCTGCAATTGATATTCGACAGGAAAAGTTTCAAACTTGCAGATATGGGGTGGAAAAAAAACTTGTGATACAAATAGATGACAGGCTGAAAGTAAAAACGCGACAAGTAAGAAACAAAGAGAAGAGGAAAGAAAATCTATCATAATTTTCTGCTTGTCCCGTTTTCCGTGAAAAATGTTTCATTATGCATTTTTTGAAAAAAACTCAATACATTGAGGTCAAAATGTGTTTCCACGTCACCTGTAGAAGTAACTTGCACAAAAAAAAAAAAAAAAAATTCAGACAAAATCTAGTTATTCATCACCCATTGCTTTAACCTAATTTACGTCACAGAGTGCAAAAAACACTCACAAGATCAATTCACACATTCGCAAAATGTAAAATGCAAGATACCTGTGGGACACTTCTTACAAGATTAAAAAGTCTTGCAGCAACGTAAACGTCTTCATCTCAAGTATAAATCGTCATTCAGTAAGTCGGCTTACATATCGGAAACCCGGCGCAATTCGTCTAGTACGTCTTTTTCGACGCCGCACTTGCTCCGGCCTAAATCGTACGAGTTGTGACTGTCATGAGAGGAGGATCCGTGCGATGAGGAACCGTGCGAGCCGCTGTTGTTATGCACGAGGATTTGCCGGGGGTAGACCGGTTGCGACGAGTTCTGCGAAACCGCCGAATGCCCGAGCAGCGCTTGCCTTGGGAGGCTCGTTCTACAGTGTTCCGTGTTGATGCCAGGGCCGCTCGAGGAGGCGGCCATCGGGGCAATGGCGGCCGTTGTACCCTGCTGAGATTTCGTCGTCTTGTACCTGCGATTAAATATTCACACTTCATCGTTATTTTCATTTGCATCAACTATTATCATCTTCATGAGTATGTATTTCAAACTAAAAACCGGAAATTTTCGGATTAAAATGAATAAGAACATTTAACTGAATTTTTCGATACAGCAATTTTTATTGGACATAAATATATATCATCACTACTTTGCACTTTGAAAAAAGTTTAAAGTTACAATGAGAAACAAGGTACAAAAACAACAACAAAAATGATTATAATGGAAAAAAATGCCAAATTCCTAATTATAATATCGGGTTCGTTGTTTAGCCAAGTTCCTTCAAGGTTTAATACAATAAATGACACTACATTCTGGAGGGAATATCGAACTTGGCCCGTTTAGCTCCTGTCCCCGATTTGCCCGGCGCTTCCCTATACAGAAAAAAAAAGACGATCGGCAATATAAAATGATAATTTTGAGGAATTTGCAATGGCCCATGATTTACATGAGCGCCACTTGATAAGCTCCACATGAGCTGCTACACTTGGTCGGCAATAAATATAATGTCTAGAAACCTTTAGGAATGAATAAGAAATTACCCAGACTTGAGCTTGTCGTAATTCAAGGTAGCGTTGCGCTCGCATCTCCAGCTCCCAGAGGTAGGGGATCGAATGCAACAAGATCGCAGCACCGAGGACGTGTCCTGGACATTCTCCGGGGTCGGATTCGACGTCTTCTCGTCGGGCCGCGGGGGCAGTCGCCGCCTCAACCAGGCGTGTTTCAAGGCGTGACTTGGCGTCATCCTGAGCTCTGGGTCCCACTCCAGGCAGCGTTTTATGAAATCCAGGAACAGGTCGTCACACGTTTTCAAGGCCGTTTTCAGGTCTCGGGAACCAGGTATGCCGCGCACTTTCCCTCGTCGTGAAAGGCCTCCCATCAATTTGGTGGAACCATCAATCAAGGTTGTTGCCCGACAGTACCTGGGGTACCCTTTCGAGCTGATGAACTGCCGAGCGCGTTTGGCTTTCTCCAAAAGTCGCGGCGGCGGCATCCCCATAAGTTCTATTATGCAGGCCAGTTGATCGGATTCGTCCTCCCCTGCAATTTTCAGAGCACTTTTCGAGATTTTCAACATTTTAAATGGAACGACGTGTACTCCAGGGTTCTAGCGCTTCACTCATTGTGTAATTACACGGCCATTTTTCCATATTCATTACCAACAAAATACCTTTTTTCGAAAATTGATTCATCTTTTTTTTTTTTTAATGAAGTACAATTTTCGAAACTTTAAAATTCTACAACTTTCAAAATTGCTAACCTCTTGAAATTGCAAAGCCTAAAAATTCCGACAATCCCAAAAGTACAAAAATCTTGAAACTTGTTAGCTTCAAACCTTTACAATTTCAAAATGTAACAACTTTAACTCAAAATTTCTTTACAACTTGGAAATTGTTTGAAATTTTTCAAACTTGATAATACTTCAAAATTCTTTAACTTGAAAAAATTCCAAAAATTTACGAATTATAAACTTGCAAATCCCAAAATTTCAAAATTTTCAAACCCCCTAGACTTCAAAACTTTTTTTTTTACACATACATATTTTTTGAAATTCCAAAAAACTGGAGGGTTTCAAAATTTCCAAAACTTTACAACCTGATAATTTCTGAAGACTTTTAAATTGCAGAACTTGCAAAATATGCAAAGCTTCAAAAGTTGCAACGTTTGACAACTTGAAAACTCCATCCTATAATTTCTGTATTACAATACTTTTACTAAATTTAAACGGAAAATTACATACAAAAAATTGATTTTTATCTCCTTGGTTGGATAATTTTTTCAATTACCTGGTAGCAAAGGAAGACCCGTCAACAATTCAGCTAGGATACATCCTAAACTCCACATGTCAATTGGCATCCCGTAACTCGCACCGAGAATCACTTCTGGGGCTCGGTAAAATCGACTCTGAATATATGTATAAACTCGTTGATTCTCGTAGCAACTCGAACCAAAGTCAATCACCTACAATTACAGAGCACAATTTTTTCTTCTGTAATTATCAAATAATAGTGAAACTTTTTTCCACCACTTTATACATGTTGAAAGAGAAAAAAGAATATAATTTTTATGCCAACTACATAGAAATAGTCGTATGCCATACACGTTGTAAAAGCGCGATTTAAAATTCTAGTTATAGTTAGCCTCGTTACGCTTGGGAAAACTTTTATTGTCGCTCTTTTCATCTCTATCGTCTGTAATATTGTAAAACCGGTTTTACAATAGGACAATACGACAGGCGACAAAGAGATAGATAGCGACAATACGACGAGTTTTACTGTAAGATGTGTAGCATACTATTTTTAATCCATTTGTAGAATAAATGAGTGAACAAGCAAGTTGACAAAAAAAATACCTTAATGCCACTACGTCCCTGCTGCTTCAGAAGCACGTTCTCTGGCTTCATGTCGCAATGAATGATTTTATTCTTGTACAATGCGTCCAAACACTGGAGCAACGAGTGCGAAAATTTTCTCACCAGCTGTAGACTAAAACCCTGGAACTTGTTTTTCTTAATGAGTTCGTACAAATTGATACTCAACAACTCAAACGTGATGCACATGTGATTCCTAAATGTGAACGAGTCGAACATGTGGATAATGTTCATGCTATTGTCCTTGTCCTGTTCCCTTAAATTCCGTAGTATTTTTATCTCTTCCTGGGCTTGCCGGTGAAACCTTTTTTCGTTTCTAACCATTTTTAGGGCGACCAGTTCGTTTGTTTTGTGATCGTAGGCTTTGATCACTTGTCCAAATGACCCTTTTCCGATGACCTTGAGGACTTCATACCTTTAAAAACATATTTGTTCATTTATTTTTTTACAACGGACCATTTTTCAAAATTTTTCGTGAAATTTCAGTCTTTAAACTTAAAAACTTCTTTGAGATTCTCGAAAACCTGAAAGTGTTCAAGCTTCAAACATTTTACAACTTTTAAATTCCAAAGCTTTACAACTTTGAAATGCTTAAAAACTTGAATATTTGTCTAAATTCGCGAAAATTGAAAATCTCGAAATTTTTTACTGTCGTGATTATAAAGTTACCAAATCGCAATCGGTAATTTTTGTTGATCAGAAGTCGGCAATTGCCAGAAAGAAATGTTGTTTCTGAAATTTTAATCCTAAGGTATTTAGTAATTAATCATCGAAATTTTCTGCAGTTTTTCAGTAAAAATAATCAAGAATTTTAAAATCATCATTCAAATTAGAACGTGTCGTGTCCGTAGAAAAAAGTGATTATACTCGTCAAATCAGAGAAATCGGTTCGAAATAATCTTTTGATTATGCCACAAAAACGTTACAGATCCAGAATTAAATCTAGTAGGTTAAATTGAGTTATAACTTTCAGTTAATCAGTGTTTGAGTTGAAAGAAAAAAAGGAGAGTAACATTTTACGTGGTTTTGAATCCTAAGTTTTTTAATGATATTTTGCTGTGTGGAAAAAACTGTAATTCCCAATATTATTTACAATGCTTACAGTAATTGACGTACTTCGTGACGACAATTGAATAAATTTCGTGCAGTCTGTGAAATAATGATTCTAAAATAAGAAAAAATCGTAAACTGTGTAAGCATTGAAAATTATCCTTCTTGCCATTAAAGAAACAGTGGAACAAATATCCCTCAAAAACATAGGATTTCCACTTTTTGAGCATTCGAGAAGTATAATAATAGTTAAAACGACGTAAAAACTGACAGTTGACATTTTTCAACTATTACTCCGCTCAATCCAAAATGAAGTCTAGTAGTCAACTCACTAAGGTAAATTTGAAATCTATAGGTAACAAGATGAAAAAATAAATGTCAGAATAACCTATAAGCCACATGATCGTGGGGAATGTGGATGTAAGAACCCTGGTCGTTGTCATAATCGTTGTTGTTGGGCATGCCGATGATGCCGGGACGCTTCTTGGCACCAGCGCCGATGAAGTATATCTGGGAGTAATTGTAGATCTCGCTGTGCTCGAAGGGCGTCAACTTATTAACGTAAAGCTTCATAACTATATCGGGTGTGACTATCAGGGCCTTTGGGTCGACGACGAGGCCGCTCGAGGCAATGTGCCTCGCCCCATTCCTCAAGGACACCTTCTTCGTCGGACTCGTGTGCGCGCTCAAGTTGGAGCTGTCCGAGTTGCTCGTCAGGTTCTGGAGGCTGTTATTAGCCGAGGATCCCAGGTTCGGCAGGTGCGTTGAGCCTGACACGTTGACGTCGCTCTGCGGCGACTCGCCCTGCTTCAAGACCATGTTTCCCTTCAAGGGAGGCAAGTGGTTGCTCTCGATGTACGTTTGCGTCGATATTGTACTCGTCGCCACGAAGGGATTCGTCCTTGACAAGGGCATGTCGAATCTACAACCTACAACATTCACTTATCATCAGACTCTTTATTAATAAAATGTTAAAATGCAGACTTCACAAAACAAGGAATTTGTGTGTTCCCTCACTGATTACGTATTAATTGAAAAATTTACCAGTTATTCATTACAAAATGAATACATAATTTTCAAAATTCATATTATCAAAGTGAAAAACTCAAAATTTTTAGAAACATGAAATCCTCTAGATTTCCAAGTACAAGCTTATAATTTATTCCATATTTAACTTCAACAATTATAGAAGAAAATGTTCTCACTTAAAGATGCTAGACTGGTCATCTGAGATCATCGGTATTGTTCCTCCTTTCGTCTGCTTTCGTTGTCCTTTTTTTCTGCTTTTCTTTCCCCAGGAGCCGCACACTTTGGACGCACTTTCTTGAGATCACAAGTTTCGTAGGCAGTCGGTTCGCAATTACAACGACGTACTCAGTCTCAAAATTCGCCTAAATGAGCATTACAATTTTTTTTCCAAAAACGACGGATTAACAAAGTTAGACTAGACGTTTAATATTCGCGTTTTTCCAAGGAACTAACGAATCTTGACCTTACATTTTTTGTACTCGCGCTTTACTCTCGCCGATGCTTTTCGTCTCCTCATTCCGCAAACCAGCATCCTGCACATTTATCCTTGTGCAACATTTAAAAAACGCGTGACAATTATACTGTCAAAAAAGTATTTTTTTTCTAAATCGATTGTCTGCGGATCGCTATCAAAAACAATTAATTCGTTGTTTCCTGGTGTCTTACTTGCGATAACGACCGATCGGGGAAAAAAAGACTTTCCCCGAGTCGATCGAGCGAAAAAATCGAGGCGCTATTTTCGACGCGTCGTCCGCGAAACTCGATACGCGAGGTCGACATTTGATCGTAATTGGGATTCGTTACCGGGATCTACAGGTAATTTATTGCTAATCGTGTCTGTCGTTTCTTCCGCGATGATTGTCACGAGAAATAAGGGGAGAACGGAAATCAACGGAAGTGTCTCGAGTTCGATTTCGAGTGGCTGTCAACAATTGTCGCTGGGCGAAATCACGCGTAACATTAACGGGCGGTAAATCAATTCAATCGGGTTACAACTTTTGTCCATGTTTTTATTCATCCCTTTGGTACGGGTGAATTAGGGTGAATAGCAGATATGGGAGCACTTTTTTTTGGGTTACGTGGGGTTACGGAAAAGTAAAATGTAAGCCGACTGTTTTTCACTGTTTTTCGCTATAGCACTATAGCAGCACCGACCACCAACACCGGACATACCGACACTCACTTGCACTCACTGACACTCACCCACATAACTGGACATGACATGTCCGACAACACTGTCCGATCGACAGGGCGGCCGACATGATCAGGGGTATGACACTGTCTTTGAAACGGTGACCCACTAATGTCCCGATCGGAACTAAACCGCTAGGGG
>JAPYZK010001779.1:0-22574 GCA_030522785.1 Platygaster equestris | reverse complement strand
AAGTGGGATTTGATTTTAGATATGACGATTTTCCGACATAATTACCAGATCAAATTTGAATGTTGAACGAAAATATGAATTCATCATTTAGATTCTCGCAAAATCAAAAAATGTTCGGAAGTAAAAATTTTTAAGGAAAGCTCAGAAATTAAGATTTTACACAATAAAAATTCAATTTTTTGTTTATAAGTTTGCTACCCATGAAAATGTGTGAAGGTTTAAATATATTAATTGGAGAAGATTTCGTAACTGAATTCATCATAGAATTTTCACAATGAATGTTAAAAATCAAGAAAAAGAACAAAAACTACAATATTGAAGCCCCTGAAAAATCTCCTTTGCATACTACGCCCCTGATTGTTGACATGTCTGAAATTTTATCAAAATGACTGGAATCAGTACCATCAGTACAGAATGAACGATGAATTGACACATGTTCACTCGTTTTGCAACAATTTAAAAAGTTTAATCGATTTTTAAACCTCGGGAATAGAAAGAAATAGGAAAAAAAAACAAAGAGAAAAAACATCGAAGGCAACGTTGGTCTTGAAAACCCTTTTTGTCTGCCAAATGTATTCCGCGTTATGACAACTCGAAATAAACAAAATTACACATTTTGCATCAATCTAAAAAGTATGACTGACTCTTGAACCTTGGAAAGAAAAAAACAAATAAACAAACAAGGGACAAAGAAACAAAGACAAAAACCCCAAAAACCCTTTTAATCTATGTCCTTTGGCTGGTTTTCCGCGCCTCTGTTGTCATGTTTGCAAAATTGATTAACCAAAATAAAAAATGCAAATTACGAGTATACATCCAAACTTGAAGATTTTCGCGAAATCAAATTGGCGCAATTTTTGAAACAAATATTATAATAGAAAATAATCGTACAACCTCCATGACGATAAGTGCTCATGATTTTTCTTGATCAAGTCGGTTTTGCGCTGTCCTTATGAGTAATCCAGCGAAATAAACACGGGTCGTTAATTTTTGTTATCTATTTCTGAAAAATATAGGCCATATAGGCGACCTTTGATATCACTACACCATTCACTCGAGTCACTCAGCGCCATTACGTATTTGTCATTATTTTCAACTTGATCCTTGCACAAGATTGCACAAAAAAACACAAGATTGCACAGACATCAAAATATGCAACACATTTGAATGCAAAAACGTTTGCAAACATTTGCAAATTTGCAATTTTTGCATGCAATAATTGCACACTTTTTGCGCGTGTATATAATCACAACATCACAAGAAAATCACAAAATCATCAGAAACAGCTGATTAGCACACGCGCATTGAAGCGACAACTAAGGGCAATGAGTGCAAATTCGCAACATTTTCGATCCATTTTCTCTCAAAAAACCCTTTATCTATGAAAAAAAATATGTTAATCACGAAAAAAATGAACATTCCCCAAAACTGCTTTTTTCTATTTCATTCCAGACCTACAAACATTTTTTACACCACCGTAAAAAACTCTCAACAACTATTGTAGTTTTTCCGCCATTTAAAAATAAAACTTTTTGTCCTTGCAACTACAATGCTTGACAATGCTTCAAAAAACTAAAAGATACACCTTATCGAAAGCGTTTTGACATTATACAATACGAAAAATCATATTGGAGCGTAAATTTTCCATTTTTTCTTCAAAACGAACCTGAGAAATGTGTAATAATGTGATGCGAATTTTCGACCACGTATACCGGAAGTACAAGAATCCATGATCTCCACATCACACATTTTCGGCTCCTCTCTTCTCAGTGGTTTTCAACTTGTTCAACTTTCAACCAGTCGCCCACTCGAGAGCGGTGCGCGTGTGAGTGCATGTTTATGGTTTAAATAGTTATACAGTTTTCGGAGTTAGTCAAATAAATAAATGAACCACGATGGTTGTCTCGCAGGAATTAATTGCAAAAGCCGAGGAAATAGCAGACCAGGTAAACTATTGCATGTCTCAATTGAGCGTACTCGCGTGTTTTCATTCACATCCAATCATTTTCGGTAATTGCACCGATCTTCCTGTCAACGTCACTGGAATCACGCTCGCATATTTTTCTTTTTTTTTCCCATAAAATTCGATTCTTCGTTCCGCTATTTTTCACCTTGTCAATTGAACAAGGAAAATAGCGATCCTACCGTCAACAGACTTCGTTTTCTAGGATAGATTGAGCAGAAAACTAACAAAACATCCTGTTGATTACGATTTTGCTAGAATTCGTTTTTTTAATGCTAGTTTTTTAGATCGATGTGGATTTTGAGCTTGACAAATTTGGATGGATTCGTAAATAAAATAAGGATACTTTGCCAAGTGATCAGAACGTATTTATAAACTGCGGTCATTATCTATATCAGGTGGTTCTTTGTTTGTTTACGACGCGAAAAATATTTAAAAAGTATACTTTTTTTCGATTTCGGTATAAAGGCATAACGTATGAAATACTTTTACCCGCTTTCACGGACCTACTTCAGACATTCACTCTGAATTATGTGGACGTCAGTATCAGCAAAAAAATCCTTTCACCAAAAAATGTCACATCGATTGGAAATTGATTGTGGGATTCGAATAGAAATTTTTCGAAATGATTTTCTCATTTTTGAGTGTTGTTTTAGAGTTTTTATCAACGAATATTTTACTTCGCGATTTTTGATTGAAGACTGAATTAGTTTGGAAAAGTTTTTATAAATGAGTGTGTGGTTCGGTTTTGGCATATGTTCCTAATTTTTTTACATGATAGTTTTTTACATTACCTTGAACTTTATTCAGTTAAACAAATGAGTAAAGAATTTGTTTTTCAGGAAACTAAAAATTTTCAGTAATTAACAAAAACAAAAAATTTTTTTCAATATACATATATTTAAATACTTTATAAACATTTATGAATAATAATCAAGTCAAATATATATGTTTGTTTAAGGGAAGTCAATTAGAACTGCTGTAAAAAAATTTGTTTATTGAGAAACACTACTAGAACAATTTTTAGATCTTCAACACTGATAATTGACCATGACTTGCTTCTTTTTATCTTTTATCATTAGTTCTAGTCTGTTTCTTGATATAAAATTGTAATTTTAATTGTTCTTAAATTAGTTTATAACAATTTTCTATCTATACATTTTCATTTTTTAAACTCTATCAAATTTGCATTGTTTTATTATGGTCAAATTGATGTATAATTGTATAATTTATTCTTTGATAAGTTGCTTGCATGTTTTTTCATTGAATATTGTTCTTTATGTTGACAAGGATTTTTTCATTACCTCAGTTCATTGTTTTTTAATTTTTTTGTAACAGAAAATGTCATTTCAATTCACCTTATCAGGAAAAAATAATTACTTAGCAGCCTTTTATGTAAGTTGAAATAAATCAAAATAATAATTATTTTAAATTTAATACTCGATTGAACAATTTCGAACAGGAATTAGCTGAAAATGTGTCGAAAGTCGAATCGAACTTTAAAAAATGATGTTACGTAATATTTGCACCACTCAGAAAAGAGTACACAAAAAACATGTGTTAGTTACAGGTGATCTGACATGGAAATTATACATTAAGAGGCTCACTCAAATTATGTAATTATGTAATTGTAATTATATAATTAATGAAATTATTAACTAACATGAACATTTGTTAACATTTTTACCTATAATATATTATGATATAAATAATTAATAATGTGCATTGATTCTATATGATACATTTTATAATTAATAGTACCTACTTGATTGATTAAAATATAAGGGTCATTCTGTTTGGTTTTTACACTCAAATTTTAGATTTCCATTAGGTCCTTTTTTTCGATTCTTAATAAAAAAAACATTCGATACATATCTTTTCTCTATTCTTTTTAAGGTGTTTTTTCGAAAATATCATTTGTAAAAAAAAAACGAGTGCTTGAAAATGGAACGATTTCAGAACCCTTCAGAACCGTCAAATTTTTAAAAAATCATATTTTTGAAATCATATTCTTAAGCAATTGCTTAAGTTCCGACTATGAATATCGCCTTTGGTGTATACCATTCGCTGTCTCTCTCGCACCTCTATGAATTTCTGTAGAACAGCGCCTCTATCGGAAACCGAGGTACTAACTGTCTATGGAACAAGGCCTTATGGGAGTCGGACGAAACTGGGATTTCCCCTGAGTTTAGCTAAACGAATGTTTACATCGCGAAATGGTTTAAATAAATAAAAGTTTCCTGTAACTGAAAAAAATTTTACATTTCATTTACAAATTTACAGGTGATTCGACATGGGAAACACGTATTGCCGACCCTCGCGAGGCTCTGCCTGATAGCGACGTTCCTAGAAGATGGCCTGAGGATGTGGTTCCAGTGGAATGAACAAAGTGAATACATGGACATGTCATGGGGCTGTGGCAAGTTTTTAGGGACGCTGTTCGTCCTCATTAATTTGGTGGGCCAGCTGGGGGGCTGCATCATGGTCCTGGGGCGCATGAAGGTCAGCATAGCCTGCGGCGTCCTCTTCTTCATCGTCGTCCTCCAGACGCTGGCCTACAGCATCCTCTGGGACATGCACTTCCTCTTCCGCAACTTGGCCCTCATCGGTGCTCTGATGCTCGTCCTGGCCGAGTCCAGGGTCGAGGGCAAGTCCTTGTTCGCCGGCGTGCCTTCCCTTGGCGACAACACGCCCAAGAACTTGATGCAGCTCGCGGGTCGCGTACTCCTCGCCTTCATGTTCATCACCCTCATACGCTTTGAGGTGTCGTTCCTGGAAATCCTCAACAACGTCTTCGGGGGCGTTTTCATAGTCCTCATCACCATCGGGTACAAGACCAAACTCAGCGCTCTCATTCTCGTTTTGTTCCTCACGACTCTCAATTTCTATCACAACGCTTGGTGGACGATCCCCGCGCACAAACCCATGAGGGATTTCCTCAAATACGATTTCTTCCAGGTAGAGATCTTGTTTTATTTCGAAGTTGCCATTACACAAGGTGTGTTCCGACCCAAGGACTCATTTTTCATGTGTACTGCGCACAACTTCTTACTCCCAAATGCCGCCATTTTGATTCAATGTTTCATAAATGACATACGTGATTCAAAGTTTCGCGTCATTTTTCCTATTGGGTTTTGGGTTAAAATGGCGGCGTTTGGGAGTAATTGTGATTGGTCCATTCACCACGGTCGCCATGATAGATGCATCCGAACACACCGTGTAATTACATCATGATTGGAAGTGAGTTGGTTTTTATTGTTTTTCGGGGTTTTTCCAGACTCTCTCTGTCGTCGGCGGTTTGTTAATGATCGTGTCGTTGGGTCCTGGTGGAGTTTCCATGGACGAGCATAAGAAGAAATGGTAGACATATTTTGTACGACGATCAAGCGCTCGCCTTCCATTACAGAACTTTTATCATGCCAACCACCGAGAGCTCAAACAAACGATCTACGTGATCTCTGACAACAAAGCCTTTGTCTTGCGTCGTGTGTCCATAAATCGACTCGGGTTTACATCCGCGGCTCATCGATAAAGAAAGTTTTTTATTCCTATCACTCTGCGCATTCGAAGAGAAGGCTACTTATATGTGGTAATTGGAGTAATGACGCAGAAAGACTTATACCTATAATCAAAGGCGTTTGTACATATTAACAGTACATTAAAAGATGAAATTTAGATTTTTTTTCTCCAAGTTTTTCATATTACTTCATTGTTATATTATTTTTTAGAACAAGCGCATGTTTTGTGTACGATAGCGATTTTCCAGGATTGGTTTTTTAGTGTCTATGTTTTTATTGTACTTCATTAGGAGGAAGAAATGTTGTATTTTTCATAAACTTGTAAAAAGTCGGGAAATTCGGATGATTCGTACATTTGATATTGAAAAATGTAAATAAACGTTTACTGAAACATTTTATTCGTAAAAGGTTTCATTATTTGTGATTCACGTTTTGGAAGGGTCGAACTTGTCTGAGGGGAAAATTATTTGTTAGGAGTTTGCTGGTTTTATTGGGTATAAATTTAGCAAAAAATACCATTATAATTGATATAAACTTATACATATTTGTTGGCTTATACAAGCCACTCAAAATTTACATCAATTTTTTATGATTTACAAACTTAATACTCGTCCAAGATAAAGAAAGATTGTACAGTTGACGCAAAGTGAAGAAAAATTTCTCATTGTTCTTCCACAATTATGCTTACATTCGCTTACATTCATTGGATTTTTTTTTATTTTGTGCGTAATACAGTTTAAAAACAAGTTTTTATCATTTTTTCGTAAACTTGAAGGTAAAACACTAACTTTTTATTGTGAACCCATTGAACAATAATAAAGACAAACATTCAAGGTTATGTTGCGGACTAAACTGAACCGAAGTCTGTAAGCAACTCCCTCCCCCTGTCTTTTAATCCTGTCTTTTAATAACTGTACTAATTACTCTATGCGCGCACGCGCAAATCTCGCAAGTTGAACCTCACAGAATTGTCAATTGACGAATCACAATTCGCCAGTTACATAACATAATCACTCTCTTAAAAAAAAACTCAAAATACACGTTAATTTTTTATTATGTACAAATTTTATCATCTTTCAAGATGAAAAAAGATTCTACAAAAAATGACAAAACAGAAAAAAAAAAATTTACAAAAATAACCATCCAATTCTTTTACTATCTCCAACTCGAAAATGACGTCCCTCTGAAAAACACAAAGAAAAAAATACCATGAGAAATGTATAAAATAAATATAAAATTTCTTCCATCAACTTACCCGCTAAACGTAGGTTTTGTGGGTTCTGGAGTGCTTTGAGCCAGACTGCTGAATGACAAGCCATTATTCTGAACAGCCAAATTTCCAAAAGAGCTATTTCCTCCAGCGGCGCCACCGAAAACTGTCGCGTGTGGAGTACCTATTGGAGGAGAGAGGCCGCTTCCCATTGCTGGCGGACTTCCAAATCCTGAAGAAAAATTTTTTTAGATAAAGTGAAGGTCACACTCATTTCCCTTGATCATCGAGTACGTTTAGATTGTACATTAACTGCACTTACGCTCACGATTAATATTAAAAAATTTCCAACAAATTGTACTCGACATGTATCGACTTTGAAAGTTCCATTAAAATATATCATCCAATAAAACTGTGATAAGTACTCAACTTAAAAAACTTACATTTAATATTTGGAAAATATAAGTGAATGGAAAAATATAAATATTGAGGAAATCATACAAGATCAGGGGCGTACGCAGAAAAACTTGCCAACTTTTTTTTCGAATGTCTCGAATGTCTTTGAAATTTCAAAGTTTTGAATCGTTAACTTCTTCGTTTTTATTTTAGTTTCTAAAGAAATTGTTACATTTTCAAATTTATAGTTACACATTTTTCATCTTCATATTTTGCCATTTATTTTCGGATTTTTATTTTGCGAACATTGAAAAACTGAATAACTACAATTTTGAAATTAGGAAAATTTAATTTTTCATATTTCGAATTACATATTTTTCATTTTCAGTATACTGAAAAGTTAAAATTTTTATTTGTTTTCATCGCTGAAAGTTGTAATTTTCTATTTTTTGTAACCATCGGTATTTAGAGATTTTAAATAGGTCACTATCCTTTGATTAGACGTCGGAATCTTCTGTGTCATCGATCTTCCATTGTTTCAATTCTCAAATTTGAAGATCTCGCAATTTTCAAATTACAAATTTCAGCATTTTCAATTTCCATATCTTGCTATCTGAATAAATCTATTCCAAAAACTCTAAGGATATATTTTCAAATCGCCGAATTCCAAAATATAATCGTTTTCAATTATCTGAAATGCAGAATCAATTATTTTTCCCCCTTTTATTTAGCATTAAATCACTCAAATATTGAATTTCAAAATATTCAATCTTTTAGACATAAAAACTCAAATTTTCCATTTTCAACAATTAACTCAGATTTTCAGTGTTCAATATCTCATTTTGAAATCCATTTTTTATATTTAATTTATACTTTGAAATACAAATTTTCGAATTTCTTCATATTAAAAAAACCACTCACAAAAATAACTAATTTCATTTCTAATCCAAGTTCACAACCCCCAAAAACCGTCCCTCGCATACGCCCCTGTAAAAGACAACATAAACATCAGAAAAAAACCAACTCCAACGTACCAGGCGCAGCAGCTCCGAAACCAGTACCACCAAAATTACTCCCAAAAGTAGGCTTCCCTCCAAATTCCGACCCCATCGATCCAAAAGCCGGTTTCGACCCAAAAGCCGCAGGCTGCCCGAACACAGAACCCGCCGCAGGCGACGTACTCCCAGCAGAACCTCCAAATACCCCAGCAGGCGAAGAACTCGCAAAAGGCGAAGTTTGACCCGCAGATGCGAAAGCGTTTCCAAAACTATTATTCGGCATCGCTGCTTTAGCTCCGAAAAGAGAAGTCGACGTAGTGCTCGGACTACTCCCACCTCCAAACATCGAGCCAGCGCTCGAATTCTGAGCAGCATTCCCAAAAATCGACGAAGTACCCGTGAAACCAGAACCCAAAACGTTTCCACCAGTCGATCCAAAACCCGAAGTCGGGGTGCTCGCCACCGGCTTTCCAAAAACAGAAGAACCATCAGTGGTAGCGTTACCAGCAGGCGCGTTCGCGGTAGCGCCGAAAAGAGACTTGGCCGGAGCAGTCGCAGCGGCCCCAAAAACTGCTGAATTCGAGGTAGCAGAGGCGGCCCCGAAAACCGACGAACCACCTCCAAAGATCGACGCGTTTCCAGTGCTAGAAGCGTTGCCGAAAACCGAAGACGCAACAGGGGAATTTCCAAAAGCAGGTGCAGCGCCATTCGCAGGTTTGCCAAAAACGTTGCTAGCAGACGACGCAGTGGTGCTGTTCCCGAAAACAGGCGTGATGGTAACCGAAGCGGTGGATTTACCAAAAGACAAAGCAGAAGTTCCACCTAGAACGTCGCTCAGAGACGACGTAGCCGACGGCGACGAGCAAGTTGTGGTGGTCGTGGTGGCTGACAGCGGAGACGAGGCTCCTGCCAAGAACGAAAAACTCGACGCTGCGGATGAAGCTGGTGCGGAGACCGGGGTCGTCGTTTTCGTCGCTGCTGCGGTAGTCCCAGTCATAAAAGTCGCCGGCGGTGTTTTCACTGTCGTCACCACAGAAACCTGAGCTGGTGAAGTAGGTGGTACGGGGGTCAAGGTCACGCTGCCGATAGACGAAGTGGTAGCAGTTTTTTCCGTGCTGATTGGCGGGGTCGCCGCGGTCGTCGTGGTCCTGCAAAAAGCCGGTGCGATGGCTATAGACGAAGGACTGGAAGTCGTGGTGGGGGAAGTCTTGGCGAACAATGAGTTCTGCGGAGTTTTGAAAACGAGGGGCGAAGAAAGAGACGTGGCAGTCGATGAACTAGGTTGTGACATATTCACGGAGAACTCCGGCTGCTGGAGTCCCATGGAAAGTCCTGCCAAGTTCAACGATCCCTGTCCTTGAGTCGGTTGTCCTGGTGAACTGAATGGCGCAGAGCTGAAAATTGAGGTCGCTGGTGATGAGAATGTCGTTGAAGAAGAAACGGTGTTCGATGAACTCAGCAACGGTTTGGTCGAAACAAATGTTGAATTGGTGCTAGCTTGTGTGGGAAGTGTGCTTGTTGAAGCAGTTACAGTTGGTTGGAAAGATACAGGTGTCACAGAAGGGGCAAGTTTTGCGGAGAAAGTTAACGTGGTTGTTTTCGGGGTTTCAACAGCAGTGGGGAGGTTTTTCAGCGCGTCTCCCAAGACTCCGGGTTTTTGGGTTTTCTGGGGTTCGGTTCCAATCGTCATTGAACCGGGTTTTGGCAGGGAAGTAGCTTGCACCGTCGGCATTGCAAAAGTTGTTGTTTTAGGCGTAGGGACAGTGATCACTGGTGCCGTGTATGAGAACGATGGAGCTTTTGTTGCCGCTGAAAAAAGCGGAGCTGCTGAATTTGGCGCTGTATTGGGTGCGTCGACCGCAGTTTTGGCGACCAGGGTGTTCGATGATGGTAGTGGGCTCTGTTGTGCCATGGTTTTACCACGATTTCCTTGCACGTTGCTAAAGGACACTTTTGGCTTCGTACTCGCTGGGATTTTCTGCATGGCAGCCAGCGAAGACAAGGTTTTCTCCAGTCGATCTTGCACGGCTGTCGGGTTCACGGATTTGATCACCCTCGGAGTTGTGTCCTTGAGTAAATTCACCAAGCCCATCTGTTTTGCTTGAGTGAAGTTGCGCGTCTTGATCGCGATTGTCCTGCACTTGGCTGCGATGGCATTTTCGTTTGCGGATTTGGAGTTGGTCGAAGACATGCTCATGTTGGACATACTTTTGTTCAGGGCTGAAAGGTCACTGGATTTGCCATGGGACTTGCATTTTTTCGAAAGCACGTCCATCATCTCTTTTTGCTTCTGGATTATCTTACTATGGAGCAACAAATTCTGGTAAATAAATTCGACGTTTGGAATTTTCATTTTACGGGTTTCCCGGGAGTTTTGATCCGCCCACTCGAGATCCATTACTTTCGTCACTTGCGTGTATTGAGAACGAGTGTAGTAGATGAGTTTTTCGAGTTCTTCTATCTTGGTGTTGTTGTTTTTTACCCGACTACCAACGCTATTGTTATCCGACATTTTCGATTTGGTTTCTTCTAACCAAGCGAACGACTGTAGGAGCAACGACTTCAAATACGCTATTTCGTTAGCTATGTCGTTGGTCGTGTCTGTGACTTCGCCGAGGAAGTTCTCCAACGAATCTGAACTTTCTACCAAGTATCGACGCTCGTCTTGAGTCCCACATTCCCAAGCTACTTGAGAGAGCTTCAGTTTTATTTCCAGTTCCTTTTGGAAAAGTTCCTTCTCCTCCTCGAAAGCGCGCAAACACAAACTTTCGTCAACAGGAGTCTTCTCTTGGGCCGGAGGTTCTTCGTCCACGATAGTTTTGGTTTCTATTTTTGCCGGAACCTTATCGATTTTTGGCTTTTGCATTTCATCATTCTTTTTCTCATATGATTCTGGCATTTTTGCGGCCACTTGGCTCAACAAGTTCAAAGGGTGTCCAGAATGCTGCAGGACTGGAACAGGTTTTTGAACAATTTCCTCTGTTTTTGGTTTCACAGTCTGAACCAGCGTTGGTGCATCTGATTTTGGCACAGGAATACTTTTAGCCGCAACACTAACTAGAGCAGGCGCTGGTTGGAAACTCGGCTGTTTCTGTGCTCCTACAGAAGTAGATTGTGGAGCGAGCCCAGGGGCAGAGCTGCTGGAGAAGAAATTCATTGACAAATTCGGGGATTTGTCAAGGCCTTGATTCGTCTTCGCCAGTGGCGTGCTCGTTGTGACTTTCGGCAAGGAAAACATAGGCTCCCGAGGATCCTTCAAACTCGGCGGTTTAGCAGGTGGAGGACTGACGATTTCAGTCGGTGCGGCACAAATGCTCGGACACCCAGCTTTCGTGTAAACAATGTGGAAACTGCAAATTTGACCGGATGTCCCCACAATATGAAGAATTGGAACTGGATGAGGAAGTCGAGTCTCGCTGTCCAGTTCGAGCGTTTGAGTGGACGTCCTGTCGATCACCAGACCAACTGGGTAGCTCTCCATCGTCTTCACCAGAGGGAGTTCCGCTCGACCGCTGTCAACCAATTGCCACTGTTCCCAGGTCGCTCCGCCGTCGGCGGATCCGAGTACCGCGACTTCGCTGCTGTCGTTGCAAGCAGCAACTATGATTCCCCACTCGGCGATGTGGTCGAAGTAAAAATGAGGAAACCCGCCATTTGCGTCTGGAACTCTGTACATGATGTCGTCGTACTTGGTGAAGATTGCGATTTCTTGACCTTTCGGGGCGTCGACGATGACGATGGTGCTCTGGTCGTTTGCATCATGGTACGCCGCGCAAAACTGGAAACTGCTCAGCCATAAAATAGCGGCTACTCCGCCAAGGCTGGGAGACGGGCCAGGGATTGTTCGCGCTATTTTTAGTTCAGGTTTGAGCTGCACGATGTTACCATTATTGCAACCCACTACGAGTTGTTTTCCTTTGGGGCTCCAAGCGAGGCAACGAGGTTCAAGGCTGGATAATTGTTGGAGTTCTATGACATTCATGCAGGCACGTGCTTCCGTTTTTATCTGGAAGCTGCCCACTACAGAATCTGCTGATATGGTGCTCAACATGTCCGGTATCGCAGGGTTCCATCTCAGTTCAGTAATTTGGGCTTCGTTTGTTGCTCGAATTTGTAAGAGCATCTCTAAATTCTGTGGAAATAATTTGTCAGTATTAGTTTGGAATTAATCGAGCAGGATCATGTGCGTTTTCTATATATTCAGATCTAGGGGTTATGTACTCTGTTTTGCTCGAAAAATAGTCAAAGAAGTTTGGAGTTCTAAAAAATCGATACTCGCCAACATTCTGTTGTTTCCGATTTGATTATAATGTATAGAAATTTCCTTAGATTTTTGGAATGAAGTATCAATTTTTGCTGTATATTTTTCAACAATTATCCTCGCCATGCAGAAAAAAAATAATTTTACAAAATTTTGAATTTTTTAGTTTTTGAAACCTAAGTTTCTAAATGTCGATGAAATGAATACAAATATTTAAATAGTCATCTATGACTTTGGAAAAAAAAGGGTGGATAAATTAAAATTTGAACTTAGCAACCTCCAGACTGAGCAGACAAGAAAATGAAAACCGAACATTCGAAAAATACTTGGGAAGTATGAAACACACAGAACTTCATATTGTTATCAGTATTGATACTGAAAAGTATCGAAATAAAAAATACTAGAATGATGAAAATGAAATGAAAAAGAATAATATATCGTTTTTCCAAGTTCCTAGTGACAATGACTGTTAATTTACATGTTATCTTGTATTTTCTGGTTCTCCCAGTTGTTTAAGAGAAAACCTCTAACGAGTTTGATTGAATTATGTAAGGGTGCTTACATTTTTAGCTAAAGAAGATGCGCTGTAAATAAAAACGAGTGGCCCAGAATCATACGTGATAGCTAAATAAGTGCAGTCACAGTTTAAGGCTATGCGAAAAGCATTGTTAGGAAGGTCTATGTCAGTTTTCCATTCAATATTGGCATTATTTGCTCCGAGTTTGACAACGGTCAATTTGTTGTTGTGCCCGATGTACAGTAAACCTCGTTTTTTATCGCCGGCGACGAGATCGCAGGCTGCAGGGTTCAAATTGAATCCATCAAAGATTTGAGCCTTGTTCGTCTGCTTGAACATGAAATCCTGGAAAAAATATTGGCATCAACAGGGTGTCTAGCGAAACCTAGACCAATTTTGAAATATGCGAACTTTGAAATTACTAAATACGCAAATTTCGAAATTAACATTTGGGAGGTTAAATAATTTTGCATCTCAAATTTGCAAATTAATCAATTCAACTTTTTTAATTCGAAGTTCAGAAACTCAAAAACTTGCGAATCGCATAATTGCTGAGTGTATTCATATGTTCAGCTCCTTAATTTTCGAAAATGAAACATTTCCTGAATTTTGAGTTATCCACATTTTCGAATTTACTTTAATTCAATTTTTCACAATTTCTAATTCAGTAGAATTTTTTTCGTATTGGAATCTGGATTGCAATTTTGAGAACTTAAAAATTTTGTGGGAACTTCCTAATTTGTTTAAAAGTTGAAGTATTCCTAAATTTGTGATTATTGATTTTTCAAAAAACCTTGTTTTTAATTATACGTGACAATTTTTCGAATTATGATTAAAAACAGCATAAGAATGTGGAATGGGAATAAACTATTCAACTAGTTTGATTTGTATGATTTATACATCCGTTTAAATATAGCGCCAAAATGAAGGTTACCTGCACATCTTTGGGATTTGAAGCATTTTTCATGTTTCCATTCGCCATTGTCAAACGATAATGAACGCACTTTCCAGGTTCTTTCTATTTTGGCACAAATTGCACTGACTGCACAAAACAACAATATATAATGGGTATTTTAGGCGGTTTGCAGGTGTGTTTGTTGAATAACAATGTCCAAAATCCAAATATTATCATTTACAACTATCAACTTGATCACTTTCAGGTTATAACATTAATTAAGTTGCATCGAAATAATCAACGCGACATGACAGTTATAAGCTGATCCTCTTGCTCTTTCTCTTGCGCGACTTCAATCTTTTCTCTCTCTCTCTCTCTCTCTCTCTCTCTCTATCTCTCTCACTCTCTTTCTCAAGGTGATGCGTTCCAAAAGTCGATTGTTGAGTTCTATTTTTCTATTGGTTCCTGGCGTCACTTGATTGTCCAATCACACACGACATCAAGTCGTTGAACAGTTTTCACTGTTTTCACGATTTTTCGCGCCATGAGGCGGCGGTGGGCGGCGGACATGAACACTAGTGAGATTCGAAAATCAATCACGATCGTGATTGAGTTTATTTTATGTAGAAATTGTGAGGAATAATTGAATTGTAGTCTTTGAGCGGAAGTGCGGTACATTGATTTTCGATAAATGTGTTTGTGATGTTTTCGATACAATTCAGCGAGAAGGCCGAGGGTTTGCTCCGTTGAGGTAAGTTTGGCGGTAAATTTTAACCCTCATTTTGGAGGTACATTTTAACCTTCACTGATGAAATATACAGTGCTACATGTCCTAATGTTCAATATTATGGACATTAATCGCATTCTATGC
The DNA here is from genome assembly GCA_030522785.1 of Platygaster equestris. Taxonomy (NCBI): domain Eukaryota; kingdom Metazoa; phylum Arthropoda; class Insecta; order Hymenoptera; family Platygastridae; genus Platygaster; species Platygaster equestris. Next base: position 7,945 of record JAPYZK010001779.1, on the reverse strand, counting down.
GTCTATTATAATGTGATTTCGTCGACGCGATTCGAATTTTTTGTGTCAGCCATATAGTCAATTTTTATTTTTCATACTAAGTAAGTAATTTTCCTAGTTCCGACTTCTTATACAATGGACTATAATTTTCCAGTATGAAAAAAAATTCCAAAAAAGGGCATGAAAAAAATCATTGATGATAATAACTTTTTTCGTTTTATTTTCCATGAATTTATTATTTTTTGCCCCAACCGCCAACTTACCCTGCACTCGGGACAAGTAAGTTGGCGGGAAATCCGCGACTCCTCTGGCGACATCGAAAAAACCGTTGAAAACCGATTACAGGTTTTTGATAGTTTTTTTCATAAAACTTTTTACAGAAATGTCTATACCTTGAAATATCTTGAGTTCTTCTAATTTTAATTGAGTATTTCTTGATTTTTGGAATTCATGAAATTTTCGAAATTAGCGAATTTCCTGAATTCCTGACTTTTTGTGTATTTTCGAAAAAGATATGGAAAATTTTCGACGTTTTTGAAATTGTCGATATTTTCACACTTTTTATTACTCTCTGAATCCTCATACAATTGTTAAATATTTTACATTTTGAAACCTGCTCAGTTTTTTGAATTTTTCGAATAATTCAAAATATTAAATCCTTGAATTTTGAACGATTTTTAACTTTTTTTCATCTTTAATATTATTATACTCAATTCTCATATTTTTGTTCAGTTATTTCATTTTTCGACGATATTTTCATTATATTTTCTCTATTAATGTTGTGTTTATTTAATGTTATTTATTTTTTTTATCCAAATTTTTCGAATTCTGCAATATTTTTGAATTTACATGATTTTCAATAATCCTGCCAGGGATCGAAATCTGTAAAAATCGTGATCGAAATCTATACAGTACACACACGTGCAACTCATGGAATTGGTTCATAATTCTTTTTAATGCCAGCCTTTTTTTTGTATACCGCTTTCATGTTATATTTTTCAAAATACAGATTATATAAAATATTAAATTAGGTGACAACAAAAACAACGTTGAATAATGTTCAAAATGATTTATTGACGTATCCTTTTCAGTCGAAAATAATTAATTCGTTGTTATGTATCCCGAATTACTAATTCCACCCATTCCTGTTTTCATTCAACTTTTTTAAAACATAACATTCGATTGTCATAACTTCGATGTTCATCTTACGATTATTACACGTGAGAACTACCGTCGCGCATTTCGTAAAACGAATATGATCTTATACCTGGACCATACCTCATAACAAATAGATATATAACAAAAAAAGAAAGAAAATCACAACTTCAAACACTCTTCCGTAGTCTTTGTTTAGGCTCAACATTTAACATCCAACTCTCGTGACTAGAATTGATCAGACTGTAATATATATAGACAATAATTAGTTGACAATCTCAAGTTTCGATCTCATTTTCTTGGATGCTAGAACGTCGTTAGAAGTTCGTCTTGTATACTGTTTGACCTGATCAACTGTCGCGCCGATCCAAGAGCCTCCAAAACCTGTTCGCTTTTCGTCGCCAATTTCTGCTTTTCCTCGTGATATTCTTCGCTGTATTCCTTGAGGCGATTTCCAAGGAAAACTGCACGCTCGCGTTTTTTGATCATGAATTCCGTTGGCAGCAACCATCTATGTTCGTGGCATTCTTCAGCAGTTGGTCTTTTGCTGCAAAGAAAAATAAGATTTCATTTTTCCATTGAACTTCCACTTTCACCCATGGAATTTACAAAATCCACCGAAGATCGTTATAAATATTTATTTATTTATTTCAACAATGTACGGGAATACGCCCTTTTTACATAAGCTCATAGAATTCGTATCAAATAATTCACGCAACAATTTCTTGGTCGTTGTGTCAATGGGGACAAATGAGAGCACAGTATTAATTAGGTTAGGTGTGTAGGTAGGTGTATAGCGGAGAATGATTAATATACAATGAGTTATGTCCAATTTAAGACCTGTTTTCATATAATAATTGCTTGAGACTAGAGTGAAATTTAGAAAATGATGGTTCAAAAAAGTCGATTTTTTGTGTAATTTCGTTCGCTATGATACAGATTCGATTTACCGTGTCATACTTAGCGTAGTTAGTGCGGCAGTAGTTGGTGTTATAAATGATATGTTTTGATCTCAACGATCTGTTGTGCGCATATATGCCGATCAAGCAGCGGAGCTCCATACTCTGATTTGTACCATTAATTATATTCTATAATAATAACATAATAATAACTGATTAACTTCGAATTTTACCTCGGCATGCGCTTGAACACCAGCATGAGGAACCTCGTTGCTTCCTGGCTCAACTCCTTGTAAAGATACTCAAACCTAAACCTCACAAAAGTGATATTTTGCCTGGTTTCGTGCGCATCTTTCCCTCTGAACGGTGATTTCCCAGACAACAGTATGTAAGTCAACACTCCGACCATCCAAATGTCCGAGTGCGGGTAAGCCGGTTCTTCGTTGAGAACTTCCGGCGCTCTGTAGTCCAAATGTCCCGCCTGTGGGACAAGCGAGCCCAACTTGGAGACCTTTTGAGCTGATCCGAAATCCACGAGCTTCACTTGCATCGATCGCACCGAAGCCATGACCACGTTGTCCGGCTGTATGTCCAGATGACAGTAACCCCTCCAGTGAAGGTACTGAAGGGCGTCTAAAATCTGAGTCACCATTATCGCCACGCAATTTTCCGTGTACTCGTGTCGACTGGACAAGTACGTCAGAATGTCGGCGCCCTGAAAACGTGAAATCGGTTGACGAATTAGACGAGGTGCCAGGAAGGCTAGCACATTTTTTAAAAATTTCTTTACGAAATTTCGGAATAATAATAATAATACTAATACTTTATTCAATCTAAGGGAGAACTCCCATGTTTACATTCGATATACATTCGTTGTTGAAATGGCCTATTGAGTAGATTCATTATATATTTTATGATTGCACGAAGTATCACAGATTATTAATACAGTGGACTTTCGTTTATGTTGACGCTGGTTTATGTCGACTCCCCTTTATGTTGACTCGCAACTTCTTCTCACCCCCTTCCACAATGAACTCAGCAAATGAGAGAGCGCTTCAATTTGAGGGAACCAATGACATAATTTCTTTGCCTACTCCCTCTAATCTGACCAATCAGACGATAAAGGCGAGGAGTCAAAAGAATGTTTACGTTCCGAACCAGTCAACATAAAGGAAAGTCCACTGTAGCCTTAAGTAAGTTTTGTCTGAATTAATAGTATCTCCATAGAAAAAGTCCAGTTCTACATGATCTACATTGAGCTCGTTTCCCAGAGTGCATAGCCTATTTATAGTATCTTGCTTGTCTACCACAGATCCGCACGTGTAAGTCACGAATCTTAAATGGTTTCTCAAAGGCCGTGGAGGCGCAGTGAAATTTATCATTGCAATTATGTCGATATTTACCTGAAGTTTCTCGAGAATGAACACCGCGTAGGGCGAGCTCTCTGGCTTGTAAGCCTCCTCGAGACACGCTATTTTCTCGTGCCTCAATGACCTGATGACCTCGAATTCCGAGTTTACTTGATCCTCGGATTTCATCTCGAAAATTTTCGCCACGACCACTCGGTCCGTCGCTTTTTCGATTCCTTTGGCGACCACGGAGAACTGTCCTCGCGACAACTCCGAGATGAAGGTGTATTTGGCGCTGACTTGATCGTCCACGCGCCATTTTATGGGGTCGTCTTCTACAGCGTAATCCAGATTGGATTTGTACTCCTCGACGATGATTTCCTGGCCGGATTCCGTGATTTCTTGTAAATGCCGCATGGCTCGGGTTATCTGGACTTTGGGCACGCCTAGGTTGCCTTCGCGGGATTTGATGAGTTTCGTAGGGATGCCTTTCTCGCTCCAGCCGATGCGGTTTCGCGCGGCTAGACGGAATTGGTAGCTAGTGTTCGCTTTTAGGTTTTTCACGAGGAAAAACTCGTGGTCTATGTTGCTGGCGACGTCGTGCCATTCTATAGAGTCGCCTTCTTTGTATTGCAGGTTGTAGCAGAGGACCGGGGAGTTGCCGTCGTATTTGGGCTGCTTCCAGCGGAGCAGGATCTCGCTTTCCGAGGCATCCACGCTCTGGTGAGTGAATTTTTTTGGTTGTTTTACTTGATTTTATGGGAGTATAAGGTTGCGTGCATGATGTAACATAATTAATTGCATGATATGTAGGTAGGGAGTTGATTATATGATATGAAACGAACAATATGAAAATGGTACGAGTAATGTGGAAATATAATATCGAATTTGTGAACATTTTCGGGTAGGATTTTTTTGGAAATTCAAAAAATCTAATATTACTTACATGTTGAGATTGGAAAATTCGAGAAATTCTAGATTAAAAAAAATCTCAATTCTGATATCTAGCAAAAAATGTAAGTTGTGAAAATTTTCACATTTTGCAAGGCAAGAATGAAAATCAAAGAATTGAAGAATTCGATTCAAAAAGTTGTAAATTTTTGAAATTCAGGGAAGGATATGTCTCATTCTATCAATGTAAACTCTGAAATCATAAAATTTGTAGTTTTTGTAAAATGTCTAAATTATGTTTCAGTATTGGAAACGTTCATTAATTCTGAACATCAGATGAGGTGGAATTATAAAATTGTAAATTCATGGTTACATTGAAATTTTTATGGATTTTCCAAATTTCTTATGTTTGATCACTTTTTAAAAACGAGTCATAAAATTCAAGTTACTCAAAGGTCCGAATTTTAAGATTAGAGAATTTCGAATTTGAGATCTTGAAATAAAAATTGGAAAAGAAATTTAATCCCTCCAAGATTCGGGTGCATTTTTTTAAAATGTATAACACTCAAATCTGGAAAATTAAAAAATTTTTGAATACAAATTGAAACATACAACAAATTGCAAGAGTATGAAGTTGGAAACTGTTTGATAATAAAATCAAATAATCATTCCATAATTTTTTGCACAGTAAAATGAGAAAACTTTAACGATTTTGATCGGGAAATCACAAAAATTTTTCCAAATTCAAAAAAAATTGAAGCCTACGAAAATTTAATTCGTGGAATTTTTTTCACCATGTAGAGCCAGCAAAATAATATAATATCATGAAGTCGAATTGGGAAACTCGAACGTTTTAAACCTTCAATTTTTGTAGACTACAAATTTTGTAATTTTCAAAAAATATCGTTACTGAATCTTGAAATTCTATGTAGTTTAAGCATAGAAGAACATACACATTTCGGAAAGTTTTTTTACAAAATTTTGCTGTCGAAAAATATGTTACTTCGTAAATTTGCATATTCAAAAATTTAAAGTCGAAATTAAAAAATTAAAAACTTCAAAATTTTACATTCTTCAATCTTTAATCTGAAGAATCTCTAAACTCGTATATTCTTGATATTGTAAAACTGAAATTTAAATTATGAATTCTGAAAGTTCGAACATCGATTTCTCTGTCAAGAAATCCGAAATCCTAGAAACTCTTCACTCGAAAATTCGTAGTTTTCAAATTCCGTAAAATAAAAATGCAAAAACCCTAGACTTTCAAAATTATGAAAATTGGAATATGCCTCAACTTTTTCCCAAGATCACGACTTTATTTTTTGTTGAGTCAGAATCAAACAATCCGTTTCTAGTTTCTATAAAAATTCTTCCCCTCTCCCCCCCCCCCTACGACAGCTCTTCAAAAAATGTCTTAAACCCCCCAAAACCGTCTAAATTGCATTCACCTCTGGAGAATCAGGGGCCGATGGTACAGTCGCGATCAAAATCCTGGTCCTGGCCACAGTCTGGCCGATCCTGTTTCTCGCCACAACTTTGTAAATACCGACGTCGTACTCTTTGGCAGGATCGAAACTCAAGATCGATCTCCCCTCGTTGTCCTCGATTATTTTGACCCTGTTACTTTCTTGCACAACGATGTCGTTCTTGAACCATTGAATCAAAGGCTTCGGGTTCCCCACCGCGAAACACGCGAGTTGTGCCGGTCTGTCATCTTGGATCGGCCGTAGTTGCGGCTTTTCGCGGAAAAACGGCATGTGCCCTCCCTTTTTACTCTCCATCAGCGCCTCTGCTTCGGCGTAAGACTCTAACCGCGTCCCTAATTCGTGTCTCAAACGTCTCAAAGTACCAGTGTCGACGTTTCCGTACTGGTTTATTCTCGCTTTCCGTTCGTCGTCGATTTCTTCGTCCATTACGTCAGTGAAGCGACGTCTTTCGCGAATGACGGGTGTCTAAAATTGACGCATTTTATAAATCTATCGTTAATAACGGAAAACAATAGTCATTTCTCACCCTCCAGTCGTAAGTATCGTCACATACAGGTCTCGGAAAACCGCGGTTATGGGCGACTTTCATGTAACTTCTCAATCTCGCAGGAAAATCGGTGTCGCGTAATTGCAGGAGATACGTATCTGGCCCATTCTGATAACTAAAAAACCACACGAGAGTCACAATTGACCTCACTGATTGGGTATTTTTTATAGTTAGTACGAGGGAACTTACTGGCTTTCACTTTTGATGATACCAATTTCTGTGTCGATTGGTTCTCTCGAGGGCAATCTGTTCTCCCAAGTTCCTGTTGTGAATTTCTTCGTAGGACTGTAAGATCTTTCAGGGCTTGGTTCTGGGGTATATCTTAATCCTGGCGGATAAACCATTTTTGACGGATGTTCGAAGGCTCCGCTTAGTTTGCGACGTCGATACCATTTGCGGCAAGAAGCATTGGTGTACCAGTCTCTGTACATTGATCATTATTCTTAATGCACTAGGAATTATTCGTTATTCTGGATACAAATGTACGATCTGATTTGATGGAATGTAAATGATCAATAACGAAAAATTGTACCACACCTGTACAGTGTGTAATAATTCTTCAAGTTCTCCGACGAAATTTCGTAAAAATCGGTCATTTCTAAATCGATGATTCTGAACCATCGGTGCTGAAGAGCCGTTCCAACGTCGAATCGTCGATGATCCTGGTAGGCCAAAAGTCCTCTGATGAAGTCTTTTGCATCCTCGGAAATGTGAGTCCAGCGATCATCGAAAGCCCATTTGCCTTCTTTGATTCTCGTCAATGTTTCCCGGTCGTTGATGCCTCGGAACGGGGAAATTCCGGATAGAAGAATGTAGGTTATTATTCCGACAGACCACATGTCTGCGCCGTAAGAGACTCCTTCACCGTTTACGACTTCCGGGGCGACATATTCGGGCATTCCGTAATTGAGGTTCATTAGCCCACCGCTGATTTTTCGCGAAAGCCCGAAATCCCCGATTTTCAGATCGTAGCCTCCGGGGTGTGAGATCAACAAGTCCCCAAGCTAAAATACATGGCACATGTTTCGATATCATGTTTTTTACAAGCTTCTGTGATGGAACTGGCTCCAAATTGAGTGTTTTTAATAAATGCAATTGGGGTGTTACATATTTTTTTTACATATGCACAAAGATCGCCTTCTTTCATACATTAAATGTGGGCGCATAATGGCATTTTTCATTGATGTAGTATAGCAGTGCGGAATAAGAGTGCGCAAAATAGCGTTTTGCGCACTGTTTTTGGAAATATTTCCGCACCAATTTTGGAAAATTTTCAAACCATGTAAAAACTTCGACATTTCAAGAAATCTTTACGGACTCCGCACATTTTTCAATATTTTAAAAATTCTCAAAATTTCCGAAAATTTCCGAAAATTTCCAAAATTCTCAAAATGTTTAAAATTCTCAAAATTTCCGAAAATGTACAAAAGTCTCAAAATTTCTGAATATTTTCAAAAATTACCGAAATTTCCGAAAATTTCCAAAATTCCTAAAGATTTAAAAAAATTGTGTGAATGCCCAAACATTTCTAAAATTATTAAAATTTCGAAAAAATTATGACATTTTCAAAAAGTTCAAAAATCTTTGACATTTTCGAATATTTCTAAAATTTTCAAACTTTTCGAGAATTTCTAATTT
>JAPYZK010001778.1:0-16436 GCA_030522785.1 Platygaster equestris | reverse complement strand
ATTCATTATATTGAATCCATTCACTAAAACGACAAAATACTAAAAAAAATTGCTGAATACGTAAAAATATCTTCGAAAACGACCACGTTTCCATTCAGAACAGCGAACGTAACATACCTTGGCTATATTAATTTCACATTTATACCGATCATTATAAAAATTGGGTAATAAGAGTTTTTGAACTCTAAAATATCTCCTCATTACCTTAATTACACTCATCATAATTCTACTTATTCATTGTCTTCGAATTGCTTTGTCCACGGAAGAATTGATCCATTATATAAAATTGTTATTTTCCACACATTATTGATACAACGAATTCTCCAGTCATTATCAAAAATTGAGTATGATTTTTCATTTTACTCAAAATCTTACATTTTGAACGAAACAATTTACATTTTTGAAAAATTCAAATAAACCTCTAACTTCCAGGCCAAGCCCTAAAATTCCGTATTCGTAAATTTCACATTACCCTGAAAATCTTACTTCGCCAATTGCCTTTCAACCGAATCAATAACCTAAATATTGACCCAGCTTTTTCCAGTCGATTCGCATAAGATGTAAACAATGTCAAGCGAACTCGAATTTATGTAATCGAAGTTTTTTCATTGCCTCGTCAACCAACGTCATTATTCTACATTGTTTTTTCTTGTGAAAAAATTCGAGCACAATAAAATTTCACGACGAATAACACGGCGCATCTGTGAAAATACTGGATACTCATCATCATTTCGTAACGTGAGACTGGGCATTTTTGACACTGTCCAGACCACATGGCCGATGGCAATTTTACATGATTTTTCAAGTCTCTTCAGAAATATCAGCCTGGGAAATGTTCTTGAATCTTTCGAGTGGTCATGCCGTTTACACATGCACTGCGTTCGTGAAAATTCAGGTTTAATGTTGTCTGTTTTAATTGGACGTTTCCGGTGTTAGGAGAATTTTCAGATACGAATGGGTTTTTTTCCTGTGGATGACGAAAAATGTAAGATGATTTTTTCTACTTTTCCTTGACGAATTCATTGATTTTTAAAATGATGAAAATTTTTGATGATTTCTCATTATTTAAAAAAACTAAGTGAAATTTTTTGTTCATGACTGATTACGAAAACCAGCAACATTTTTACGGAATTATAAAAATTGACAACATTTATTCTTACAAAAAACGAATGACTTCGATTTTTGAGAAAAACATTTTTATATGGTATATTTAAACAAAAATAACGATTTTTCGAAAAATTCCGAAACGATAACTTTCGACGGATTACAAAAGATACGAATGAAAATCCAAAACACAATTAAATTTTCGGGGGTTTTTCCCTTACCCCCTCTGAACACACTTCCTCTCGGAAATCATCAATCACTTCTCGCTCTATCAATCACCGCTGACCAGCACCGAAAGTCCCAGAACTACCCCCTCCCCCCCCCTATTCCTCGCGCAACACAAAAAGTGGGGAGAGAAGTACCGTCGAGTACCTTCTCCATCAACTTTTATCACCTTTCCCTCTCGTTCGCACCTTGGAAACCAAAACAAACCGAGTTCCATTTTCTCGTACTGGTTAGTTCTTCGTTAAATTTCACTTCCTTGACGAATTTAGTCAGATAATTTGAAAATGGATGAAAATTTGCGTCGAAACTTCGAAAATTGTAGCTTTTTTAAACTTTGGAATTATTTAAATCTTCCGAATTTTTCGGAACTTTACAAGTTCGAGATTTTAAAATTTTCGGAACTTTACAAGTTCAAGATTTCAAAATTTTCGAATCTTTACAAGTTCAAGGTTTCAAAATTTTCTGAAATGTTTCAGAACTAGGAAATTTTTCCAAATTCTCTATTAAACTTTGAGATCTTGAGATCTTGAGAACTTCAGAATTTTCACTATCTCTAAACTTGGATACATCCGGAATTTTTGAAGATTTTGAGCTATCAAATTCCGAATTTTTCTAGGATTCTCAATAACTTTCAAATTTCGGACTTTGAAAATGTCCGAAACTTTCAAAACTTCATTATTTTAAAAAAATCGAAAATCCAATACCTTCAAAACTGCCAAGAATTCGAAATTGTATAACTTCAGAATTTTCGATATTTCAAAAACTTCGATACATCCGAGAAGCTTCTGAGCTATAAAACTTCGAAATTTTTCAAAATTCTAAAAGACTTCAAAATTTCGGAACTTAAAGATTTCCGGGACTGGAAATTCCATGATTTTTTGGAAATCAAAAATTCCAATACCTTAAAAATTGCCAAAACTTCGAAAATTTTCAGTATCTCTAAAACTTCGATACATACATCCGGATTTTTTGAAGCTTCTGAGCTACAAAACTTCGGAAATCTTCAACATTCTCAAAAACTTCGAAATTTCGGATTCTACAAATTTCCGAAACTTTGAAGACTTCCTGATTTTGGTAAAAATCAAAAATTCCAGTACTTTAAAAACTGCCAAAGCTTCGAAATTTTAGAACTTGAGAATTTTCAAAATCCCCGAAATTTCAATACTTTCGAAATTTTCGAAACTTCTGAGCTAAGAAACTTCAAAATTCTCCAAAATTCTCATGAACTTAAAAATTCCGGACTTCACAATTTCCGAAACTTTCAAAACTTCATCATTTTTCAAAGTTGAAAATTCCAGTACTTTCAAAATCGGCAAAGCTCTGAAACTTTAAAATTTTGAAATTTCCAATATCCCTACAATTTCGATAAATCCAAAATTTTTGTATTTTTTTTGTAAAACTTTGAAATCCTTCAAACTTCTCGAAAACTTTAACATTTCGGACTTAAAAATTTCAGAAACTTCCGAAACATCATAAATTTTTCAACAATCAAAAATTGTAATACCTTTAAAATTGCCAAAGCTTCGAAACTTTCGAACTTCAGAATTTCCAATAGCCCAAAAACTTCGATACAACTGAAATCGTTAAAGTTTTCTGAACTGTAAAATTTCGAAATTGCAGACTTCCAAAGTTTCCGAAACTTTCGAAACTTCATAATTCTTCAAAACTTCAAAATTCCAGTAGGAATACCTCAAAATGTCCAAAGCTCAAAAACTGTCAGAATTTACAACATTTCACAACTTATCCACTACTCAGTACATTTGGCAAAAACCACCCCAACCCGTTCGGAAATTCGACCCCAATTAAAGTTAGATATTAACCCCCTCCCCCCACCCCCACATAATTGGTCATTTATTGTCATCTAAATAAATCAATCATTTCAAGTACCAAATAAAAACTCCTCTCCAGTCTTAACTACATCCAAACTCTTCCCCATTTCCAATTACAATCAAGCACCCCAACCCTCCCCCCATTTTCCCATCCACCACAACTCAAATTTCACGAAACGTCCCTCACCTAGGGTTGTTGATGTTTTGAAAAATATCTAATTTGACATTTATCGATATTTACAAAAATATCAATATCGCTTTCGATATTTTAAATGGAAACATCGATATTTTTTCCCTTATAGTCGAGTCATCAGGGGCTAACGGTGATATGTATATCATATTATTATTATCAAAAAGCATGTATGTCTATGGTAGTCCTTTAATTATTGCCCATGACTTTATTTTTGCGGTAAATCGTAAGAAAGAGGAAATGAAGAACGTAAATCGTCGTGTATGAAAGGACAAATTTCAACTATTAATCAATTTATAGTACTTGGATTATAAGACAGGTACTTTTCTTAACATAATGGCACGATGTTGATTGTTTAAGTTGCATTATAAAATTATCTCAGGGAATAGTTTGCCTTACTTTCTTACCTGAAAAAATGAAATACATTCATATTTTGATCATGAAACATAAAAAAAAACACGGGCTTTTTTACCCGATATCGTAATTTAAATATCGATATCGATATTATCGTAGCCCTCTGATATCGGGTCCGATATATCGATATTCACAATCGTAATATCGATTTTTCAATATATCGATAAAATATCAACAACCCTAACCTAACCTTACTCCCATCTCGGGTCCTGTCCAATTCACTTCCCCACGGAGGCACTTACATGAAAATTGAGCCATTGATCGTTTTTCGCGTAAGAAAGGTCACATGTATCACTGCCAGAAATCGCGGATTTCTCCGGGCACACATGCACCGCGGAGAAAGGACGAGGCGCGGAAGGGGACGGCGAGGGGGTGGAGGGGGGGGGGGTGGCGAGGAGGGCGAAGGGGAGGGCGCCAGGGGGTAGGGAAAGGGAGAAAGAGCGCGCATCGTTACCCCCACCGCACAGGGGGTGAAAACTACCCCCTGAGCGAGCGCGTGGGTCCCGTCCGGCCGAGCCGAGCCGAGCCGAGCCGAGCGTCCGAAGCGAGCGAGCGAGCGCAGTCCACTGGCTCGCAGTGGTCTCAGAGATACGACCCATGTTGGACCATCGTCCTCGGCGCTCCCGCTTTGGTCCACGAGGTTCGCGTTTTCCCGGCTCCGACCGCCGCGTCTTTCCGCGACCTTCGGAACTCTAGAAGAAAGCAAAAATTTCCCGGAATTTTCCGGAAAAGCGGGTTTTGACGAGTGGTACGCGGGTGATTTTGTTACCATGAGGACGAGTTGACACGAACAGTGGACGCGATTATTCCTCGGATGCCGAAACTAAAGGATTTTTGTTGTTATCGCGGACTTTGATCGGGGGTAGGTTTCAAGGACGGTGAAGTGCATCGAGGTGGCCAAAATGAGGATCAAAATGCCCGCGGTCAGGATCGCACAAGGTAAAGTGAAATATGAGATTTTTGGAGTGGAATCAGGGATTTGGGGGGGGGGGGGGGTTGGTTTGGGTACGGTTTTTGGGGGGGGGGAGTTTTGGGGGGGAGGGTGCGAAAAAATGAATTATTCAGGGAGACAATTTTTCAAATATTATTGTTGGTATTCAAAAAAAAATTTTTTTGACACTACATATGTTTACGATTATTTTTTTACTTGATGAGGATTTTCGATCACACGTGAGAATCGTGGAGTTTTTAGAATATTTATAGAACGGATTTTTCGAAAACGAAATTTTTTGGAAACGACGTAGTGCATGTATGAAAATGAAATTCGCTGTATTAATTGAGAATTATGATATGAAAATAAAGAATAGGAAGTAGGAAAAGGCTCTCGGGATATTTTTGATAACCAATTTAATTTTGTTTTTCGGACACAAATGACAAAGTAAATTGAACGTAATTTTTATAAATGTCAATTGATTGTTTTTATTAAGAAATATGTGTGGAAATACTGTGAAAACAAATTTAAAAAAATGAACGTAGTTGTTTGTAATTCTGTGAATTTCCAAAAATTTCAAATTACCTCAAAAATCGCATACAGTGATCGTCAGTGATTATAATCTTAAATTCACCTCAAAAAAAGTACGGAAAAAAATTATTTTTTGAGTTATCACAGACATTTTTCAATTTTCTTGTTCGAAATACTGGAAACCAAAAAACCAGGATTATCATGCTCTTATCCAATGAAAATTTGTCGAAAAAACATTTTTTTTTCGTCGGTCAGAACAGCGAAAAAATTCTCCAGTGCAATCATTTTGTTCCAAATATTCCAAACGACAAAACACAAAAAATGCTCTTGACTGACATAAAAAGTCTCGAAAATGATTTCAGAAGAAAATTCAGTCGTTTTTCCAAAACAATAATACTCAATGAAAAATTTAGAAAAATTACACTATTCCGGCGTTTAAACGACGAAAAACGAAAGAAGTTTTTGAAGAATCTACGAAATTGTAGAATGATTTCGTCAATTAAATTCAATTATGAACTTAATAAAATAAAATTAAATTGTTTTTAACTGTCATTATTCATAGTTTTACAAAACTTGTTTGTCGACAGAATGATTCATCGTTTATATCCAGTGTCCAGTTTTCGGAACACGTAAAAAAAATACACTTGACAAAGGGCTATTTACTTATGAATCCAGAACGTTATGCAATAACGCACGAACATTTTAGAATAACGCAGTAATGTGGAATAATAATGCCCTACAACGTAGAACAACGCGCATCAACGTATAGAATGACGCTATAATATTATACTGTTTGATACTGCTTTGGCGATTTGTATGTAAATAGCCCAGAAAAATGGTTTTAACTTTCTCATCGAAATTATTGAGGAAAAACATGCACTACATGTAAAAGTAATGTTGATGTCCAATAAAAATTTTAAGAACACATACTTGATCGTAAAAGTGTCTCTAAAAAAGTTACAGTCATGGAATGTTTTTTTTTTTTAATTATTGATACAAAATTTATTATAAAAACCTGAAACCACTGAACACTGCATAGATAGTGGAAAAAGTCACTTATATTCAATGATAATTGCTTGTAATTTGAAAGTTTTAGAATTTTTAAATGCAATTGCAGATCCCATGACGTTTTTTCTATCTTTTCATTCGAAAATTTTGTAAAAAGGATTAACTCATTGTCAATAAAACTGAACGTATAGTATTTTTGGCAACATAGCATATATAGTTGGAAATTTTTGTTCATGTTTAATGAAAACTTTCTTTAATACACACAAAATTATCCATCAATCTTTGAATTCGAATTCGAGTACATAGTTTCGTCAAAACTGTACTATATTTATGGAAAATTGTACGAAAAATTTGACAGAATATCGAACCCAGCATTAGTAGACTGTAAAATATGATTGCTTTTTGAACGAGCATTTTTCGACATTCGTATGAGAAATCGAACCGAAATTATCAAACAAAATCACATTACGTCGTTTTCAGGAAATTTTTTTTAACATTTGATGTTCATTTTCGTTCTGAATTCTTTGATCAGCAAACTAGTTACTGAAAATATTAGAATCATAATCTTATTTGTACATTCATTTCATACAAATATTTTCCAAGATACTTTTAAAACAAAATTACGACAATCTGAACAAAATAACGTGATATTTAAAAACTTACTCCTGACAATCAACAGCTAGTTAATTATCTACGAAATTCAGAAACTCCGTTTTAAAAACTACGAAACTGACCCAAAAACTCTGAATTTACCTCAAATTATAAGTATCCTCCCAAAAAAATACAACTCCTCCACCAAGACCACGAAATAACTCCCTTAAAATACATGCAAAATCATCAAAACGAAAAAAACCGCATAATTTGTTTGAAACACCGTCCAAGCTGTTTCAATAGCCCATCGAAACACCTAGAAAAGAAGAAACCCAGACGTAAACGCAAAACACGAGCGCGAGGTGTTTACCTTTTAGGGATGAAATCGGCGTCTTGGGCGATGCGGAATTTTTAATTAGACCCCCGGGCCCTCCTTTCCTTCACCCTCCCCTCTTCCACCCCCGCCACCGCGCGCATTGTCATGCGCACGTTTTTCAGACTTTTCCACCCTCGTTTCTCGGCACCCCCCGCGAGGGGGCCTCGCTCCGTTTTCTTAATTACAACTGCGATATTCTTTAGTTCGCCCGATGACGTCGCCGCGAAAAGATACCTTGCTTTCTTTGTCCTTTTGCGTCGTAATTTTTCCGGATTTCGAGAGTTCGGTTTTTTGAGGGGAAAAATTTTTTGTTTCCTTTAGCAGTGGTTTTTCTTTGGGTTGTGAGGTGGGGGGTGACGAGGGGTGGTGGAGTGAGGGGAAAATTTGACATTTTGGTGGGAGTTGAGAGACTTTGAAGAACTTTTGAGCATTTTTTGGGTTGTGGTGGATTTTGGGATCTTGTACTTGAAGTGAAAAGTGAAATTGAACATTGATTAAGAACAGATAGATTTTATGAATTTTTTCGAATTTTTCGTGCGTGCATCGAGTGCTGATTTGACAGTTAAATTTGTTGTAAAAAAAGTAGAATTTGATAGAAAAAGAAATTTTTTGGAAGCATTATAGTTTTGAGTTTTTTTATCGTAAGTGTTGAACGTTGCGATTTTTTAGATTCATCTTGATACAGTTGCTGAAATTTATTATTGGATCGGATTTTTTTTTTTTTCTACTATCAAGAATGAAAATTTTTTAGACTGGGCAATTTTCCTTCGTGAATTGTGCATTATTTCGACGGTTGTTGAAATAAAAAAATTAAGAAGAGTTCGATGAAACTTTCGAAGGATTTCTTTTCAATTTCATCGACTGTGAATACATGTGTCAATTTTCTGTTTTATTAATATTTAACTTAATTACAATTTCATTCCACGTTTCACAATTTTTATTAATGTTTTTTATAAGTGTGCAATTACGTATGGTGATCGATTTTAATTTCTTGTATTGACTGCTTCCTGCAGGTAAATTGTTAGCAAGAATGGAAATAATTACAAAAAATAATAAAACTCTGAGTGAATTGTAAAATTATTGTATTATTCACTCAATTACGTGTATTCTGACAATTCACCACTGAACCTTTTTCGAATAATAGAGAACTCGACAAATTATTTCGTTTTTTCACTCAGAGAAATAGAAAATAATTTTATAATATTCCAAGCATAGTTTGTCATGGTTTGTTCCTCTTTTTTGTTTTCATTCATCGAATTTTCGTTGATTATCGTTTTTTTACGAAACCGGATTTCGTTTGATCGTTAATGATCGTCTATTGTAATTTATGTGAAATTAATGACTTCTCAAAACAGTTATACGAAACGAAATTGATGGATTATCTTTATTACTGTTTCTAATGATAGGGTTGAGCAAAAATTACAAAATAGACTCAATTCATTTTTATTAGTTTATAGTTGCGTGAATGACTTTTATCAAAAGCGAGACAAAAGAAAATCTTGAAAATTTTGCTTTTGCTGGGAAATTTACTTAGAGCACAAGTTTTTGATTGTTTTCTGACAGTTGGCCACACTCAAAAACAAGTAAAATGTGGACGGAATTTATTTTTTGTCCTTTAAATTCCGGATTGGGTACAATTTTCTGATGAATCATTACCAATCACGAGTCATTGAAAGGGACGTGTTTGATTGTATTTTATGATCAATTTCATACTGAATTACTCTCAATCTGAATTAAAATCACGAAATTTCGACTTTCCAGGCTTCAAAACATGAAAATTCTTGAAAAATTTCGAAATTTTTAGAACTTTAGAAATCACGAAACTGTATAACTCTTGAACTTCAAATTTCCTCGATATTCTGAAATCCTCTAAAATTGCAAAACGTTCGAAATTTTCAAAACTTTCACAGGAATTTCAAAATTCTCTGAACTTTGAAAGTTCCAGAACATCTCAAATTTCCGAAATTCGGAAAATTCCGAAAAAACTCCTTAAAAATTGCACAGTCAAAAAACGTTTCCAAATGGTGTTCAACAAAATAAAATAAGTCAATAATCGAATCCTGGACATTTAAAAATATCGAAAGAAAAAAACGACCCATTCACTCCAAAAAGAACCATATTTTTCCACCATCCAAAAACGCCTTGAGCAAATTTATGTAACCCTCAGATGAATTTTCCATTCCCAAATCCGAACTTGCCCAATTTTCCTTCGAAAAAATTGCTCGAAAAGTAAACCATCACACATCCAAAACCTCATGTTCTCACCATACGTGAAAGTACATGACGCGGCAAACTATTTACCCTGTTATATCCGCACTTGCACAATGACGCCATGAATAATGAATAAGAACACTCGTGGAAAGTGACGAAAACACAAATCAGAGATATTCATTGTGCCAATCACGGCCAAAAAAATCGTGGGCGTCCCAACAAAATGAAAAGTACTCATTTTAAAAATCGCCCAAATTTTTCCCCCTTCATTTTTTACCGGACATTACACCCATGAATTCCGTATTTTTCGCCATGACACGTCACAACTATTTTTACGTCGCGACAGCATTCCGGCCCATAGTTCTGTCGATAAAAATTTCGTCTCTGACTCACAAATGAATTAAATCTGCGTATTAATAACCGGTTACTCAGAAATGAGGGAAACTCGGGTTTTCCCGTTTTTGGCTCGTCGTCGGGAGGTGTTTTCGGGATTTTTCGAGATGGTTTATTTGGGAAATGAAGTGCAGTTAGGGCACCCTTGTATCGGCACGTGCGCATCCGTTGGATGTTGTCTTTGAGGCGAAGCGTCGCAAAAAACTACTTTGATTTGATTTCTTAGATTAACCTTGGGGTCCTGGGCACGTGGCGAACCCTTTTTTACGAGTTCGAGGGTCCAGCACGCGCGCAGGTAATGCAGTAGCGTCTTCGAGGATGTGAAGTTTGACTTTTGGGAACTTTGGTGGTTCGTTGTGGGGGAGGACATGATCGAAATTTGAGTGGTGAACGTCAGAATGTACATACGGAGTATGGAAGTTTCTTAATGAAACACCCAAATTTTATTTTCTGCTTATCAGAGTTGATTTTGATCGAGAGGAATCGGTGTATTTTTGGCTTGAGTTGACACGTCAGTAGTTCTGAGAACTGAAACAAGTGTTTTTGAACTTTTTTGGAATATAAATCGTCAATTTTCATGATTGTGGAGCTTTTGGAAACGTTGGGATAAACTTTATAAACTGAGTTCCTCGTGGAAATAATAAAATTCGAGCTTGCAGGTTGATTTTTTTTTGGAGCATCTCGCGCGACCGATTTTCCATTCGATTATTATACCATTTGTATCAATTATTATGAAGTCGCATAAGTATTGAATCATTAAGTTTCGTGTCAATAAAATATTGAGTGATCCGGCGCCTGATTCTTACGTAATTTGATAACATTTTTCGCGTCGATATTTTCGATAATGAATGATTTACAGTGTGTGGTACAATCCGATATTTAGCTTCCATTTGACTTGGGTTCAATCGTAATTACCGCAGTGAAAACGCGCAGGTGTGGATTGTGAAAAAACATCTTGACAAACTTTGCTGCGAGCAAACACTTGTCTTCGGTCTATCGAACATCGATTTGTTTACCTTGTGAAATTGAGCGAACTATTTTCGAAGATGAGTCACTCATGAAAATGGGGTTGGGAAATTTTTGGATTCGGACGGGGATGGAAAACATGGGAAATGTGTGATTGTTAGGGAAAATTGAGTGCACTGGAAGAACCTGGAATTGTGGGGGGTTTTAGTTTCGGCCCTGGAAAAATGTTTGAATTTTCACATTTGATTCGTATATAATTTTACAGTAATTTTGCGTGAGTATAGAAGCTTGAATTTTTTCGAATTTTGAGGGTTTGGGAATTTTGGAGTTTCGACTAATTTGGATGAATGCTGTTGAAATTTGGAAGCATTCTGGAAATTTGAAAGTTTGAAGTTTCGGAATTTTTGACGTTTTGTAACTTGAAGAGCTTTGAAATATTTGGAAGTTTAGAAATTTTGAGGGATTATGATGTTCGGAAGTCTTGAAAGTTTTGAAAGTTTTGATAGTTTCAGAATTTTTGTGCTTTTGAAAATGATGAGAATTTTTAAATTCTGGAGGATTTTGGAGTTTGAAAGCAGTTGAATTAAAGAATTTTCGAAGTTCTGCCAATTTTGAAAGTTTCGATGTTTTGAAGAATTTCGATGTTATGATACTGAGAAATTTGAAATTTTTGAAATTTCAGGATTTTAAAGTTTGAAAGCTGCATATTTGTGACTTTTCGAAGCTCGGTAAATTTCGGAATTTCGATGTATTGAAGAATTTTGTTGTTTCGAGACCGAGACATTACAGAAATTTCAAAATTTCAGTTTTGAAGGATTTTTGAGATTGAAAGCTGTAAATTTGTGATTTTCCAAAGTTAGGTCAATTTTAAAAGTTTCGATGTTTTTAATAATTGCGAAAATTCGACACTGAGAAATTCCGTAATTTGTAAAATTTCAAGATTTTGAAGTTTGGGCGAATTTAGATGAATGTTAAAATTCTTAGTCTTTTGAAAATTGTGAAGTTCTGGAAATTTATGAGTGTTGGAACTTTTGAAGCTTCGGAAATTTTCGAACTTCTGGAATACGAAAGAAGTATGAAATTCTGAAGTTACAGAAGTTACGAAAATTTATAGTTTTGAAAATTTCAGAATTTCCGAAATTTTGCAGTTTCGCAGCTTAGAAGAGTTTTGAAATTTTAGGATTTTAAACATTGTGATGTTTCAACAAATTCGAATAAATTTCGATGTTTTTAAGTATTTCTGAATTTTGAAGTTGTTAAGTTACGGAATTACGATGTTTGTGTGAATTTTGGAGAATTTTGATGTTTTTTTACAATTTTCTGGATAATAAACAATAAAGTTCCATGATTTTTTACGTCTCGTATTTTTAAAACTTTGGGATTTTGAAATTTTGACGGATCTGACTAAACTTCAAAGTTTTCATGCATTTTGAAGTATTGTAATTTCGTAAGTTTCGGAATTTTTAAAGTTTGAGAAATTTTGTAAATTCTGGAATTCGAAAGAATTTAAAAATTCTGAACTTATGAAAGCTTGGAAGTTATGGATTTTATTTATGGAATTTTCGGAGTTCTAAATATTCGAAGTCGAGAAGTTTCGAAACTTTTGAATTTTCAGGATCGTTTTAGGACGAAATTATATTTGTTGTCGAAATTTGAAAGTATTCCGAAGGTAATAAGTTCTGTAATTACAAAGTTCTCGTCAATTTTGTACAATTTTGATGTTCAAAATCTGTCAAATTTTGTGATTTCGAAAGCCTTAAAAATAACGAAAGTTCTGAAATTTCAAAAATTCCGAAACTTTGTAGTTCCAAAATATCCACAATTCGTGTTTTCTTTTAAATTTTGTCAATCATGTAATAAATCACTCTAAAATCATCATAAATTATGTAAATAATCATATATTACAAAACTCATCAAATTTCCCAAAAAAATCACCATACCTACGATTAATTTCCAACTATTATCTAATGCAATGAACAAAACTCTCATCAAACATCAGAAAAATATCAAAATCACATTAAATTTTCATTCAGCTCTCAATCCAATTTACCAAACTTCCCACAAAACTCCGGTAATCCCGGAAACTCGTAAAAATCCCAATTATTTTCAAAGTCACCGAAATTGAGTAATTCAAAAGTATAAATCTCAAAAACGCAGGATTGATGTATAATAGAATTGCCCTATCTCTTCCAAGTGTCTGAAGCGCACTGGAAAAGTGCCGTCGGCGTTGCCGTGGAAAAAAAATTAATCTTGGATCTCGACACTCGGGACGTCGTTCCGGGGAAACTCGGCCGTTCAGCCGGGTCCGACGACTCGCTTGTTAATTGAGTTTCAGTTCCCATCGCTCTTGGTACACGCTGGTGAGATCATGCGATTTCGGAAGTGTAACGGAAATACACTTTACACCAGCAATGATTTGCGCTCCTTCCGCGCCGTCTCCTTGGCGTGCCGGACCATACATCGACTTGTACTACTTAAAACAACGAGATTTATGTATTAGATCTTTCGCGAGACTCCCCTATTCTTTAAAATTTAGGGAAAGTGAAAAAGAATCAAAAAACGTTGAAAAGAGAACATTTAAGGGATTCAGAAAAAAATGAGAAGTCATTTTAGACACGTTTAAAAATGATGTGCAGATTTATTCTCGTGTCCGAAAATTTTGGGTTACTGAAAAACTAAAGAGAACAATTTTTGGATGACAGAAGTTTCATTTAAATTGTAAAACAGACTTTCGCGAGAATCCAAAAAATTTTTTATATTTTTGTTTATTGAAAATTAATGATTAGGTATTTTGATAATTTTCCCAGCCAAGTTTTATTTTCTAAAGTTCTAAACTTTTTCTCGTGGAAACTTTTAAGAATCAAAATTGGCCGGAAAAACGATTAAAATAATTTTCAATTTTCTATATTTGAGAACTCATGGATAAACTTAAAAAAAATCTATTTTTGTTTACATTCGAAAATGAACATTATTTATTATTATATTTATGATAATAAATGATTATTGATTAAAAAATTGAGCCCACATGAAAAAACGCGCCTGAAGACCGACTTTCTAGTCGTAAAAAAAAATAGGAAAAGCGCGAGATATGGTTTCAGGAAAAATGCGGGCGATGTTAATGTGTTTTTGCGTCGGAGATAAGAAAAGTGGGCCGATGGTTTTTTCGCGAATGTTCCACAATGGTGTTCAACCTTGAAAAGCGAAGCGCGTGACACTGAGAAGCCGATCTCATTGCGAATTCGCGTGAGGATAGACAAATTTAACGTGGCTACTACGACATTTGTGACTCAGCGCCACACGCGGCTCGTACATCTTCGCCTTTGACTTTTCCGCGCATCGCTCACGTGCGGCCGCTGATTTATATTTTTTTTCGGAGACAATGCCGCGGTGGCACTTTTTCCTGGAAGATTTTTTTTGCGGAGATCAGGGTTTTCGGGAACCTGGGGGATGTGGGGATTTGGAATTTATTGGGGAAACTTGATGATTCGAAGCATCATGAAGTTTTCAAGGAACTTCATGACCATGATTTGTCGTGACCCTGAAATAAAGGTGATTGACTCAATTTTTGGAGCGTTAGGGTATTTGAAGACGTGTCTGGAATTCGAAAATATTTTTTTGAAATGTGTTTGAGAGGGTTTTTATTTATTAAGAGTGCAAATTTTGAATTAACGTCTTGAAAGAAGTTGATTTAGAATTGAAATGAAAATCAAATCAATGAAAAAAACCAAGAAATTCGCAAATCTGAATAAGTTGGAATTTTTACGAACGTTTATGACGTTTCAAAATGTGTAGAGATCATTAGGTTTCTATGAAATTTTTATAAAGATGTGGAACTTTTATGAGATATCTCAAAATTTGTGGAAAAATATTACGGAGATCAAGGGATTATCAACTTGTGAAAAGTTTATGAATTTCGTACGAAGACTTTTCCGACAAAAATCTACCAAGAGTTTCTGAAAATTTACTATACTTTTCACTATTCTTTCCAGTTTTGAAGTAAAGTCTGAAAATCTGCCGAAAATTCTAATTTTTCTCATTGTTTTTCAAGCTTTTTCTTCAAGAATTCGAAGCAAAGGAAAATTTTGTTACTTGTGAAAAAACTTCAATGCTATTCCAATATTAGTGTTTTTCGTAAAATCAGGACTAAAGCTCAAGAAAACCGGAAAAATGTCATAAGAATTAGCGCTTAAAAATATCTATGAATTCTGTGGGTCAGATTTCGGGAAACTCATATTTTTCACGAACCAGAAAATTCTTGTTCAAGGGTATATTAATTACCATTGATCAATTATTAAAAATTCTTTCCTGAAAAAACAATAAAATGAATATAATTTATTACTTTTTTCGTCGTCATTCTCATTGACGATTATGAATGTCTGAACAGGAAGTAGGCAAATGACTTACTGTTCACAATTTAATAGAATTCATTAGGATAGTTAAAGATGTATCTAGAATCGTTTCGCACAATAAAACATTAAAGACAGTATTTGGAAAGTGATAAATTTACAATACATTTTTGTTTATTGAAAGTCGCCGGGCATAATAATCTTCTTTTTTATTGTTCCCGAAAATGTGGATGACGTTATTATTATTTTTATTTTTTCATAATCATCGATCGCTGTAAATATCGTAATTTTATTTCTTGAAAGTGCCTTATAAATTCGAATAAATCCTGATCAAGTTTAAATCACGTAATTCTTGAATGAATTATAGGTTCTTTCAAGTCTTCTCATTGTAAAAAAAGACATTCAGAATTTTGAACTGAAAAAAGTTTCTTAAATGCAATCACTGTAACAGTCGAAATTTTGTTTTCGAAAAAAAGTGTATGTAAAAAAACGAAATCGTCTATCAATCCTTCTAAAAATGTTTTTGAAAACTTGCAATGATCAGTTATTTTCAATTTATGAACATTTGCAGCAATATTAATGAGCTGCAATAACTATAAAACAGAACTTCCAAAAGCCTGTTTTACAATAGGTAATAATAAACAAAATGTTTCGCAAATTCTGAAACATTTCGTTCCAATCAATCATTTTCATTTCATCCAACCTGAGAATGAACATATTTATTTGGGTAATTGATCTTTCTACAGAAAGAAATTACGATAACTCATAAAAATTCAGCCAAGGTCAACATTAAAGATTCAGGACTCGGAAATCACGAAGAAAGTACATAAAAGACACAATCAATAGTTAGAGGCTCCATTACAATGCAGTTAGTAGAAAAGTGAGATATTGAATTCGAAATCAATATGAGGCTCCGTAATTCGACTGAATGCTAGGTTCGTTCGGCTTCGGTCACATCGAAAGTCAGCAACCAGCTGTATATCGTCGGTCCAATCTGCCGTTGGGCAATTTCCCCTGAAATACGATGTCATCGAGTTCATTCGCGAAATTCGGCAACAAGGATTATTGGATTAATATTGTTCGTGGGCTCTTTTCATCAATACTTATTCATTTTTCAATTTATTTTTTACAGTTCAACCACGAATATAAATGTATTTTTTATATATTGAGGAATTGATGTAATGATTTAATTTAGTTTGTAATTTGTCAATTACGAAAATACTTACTTTTTGACTTTGAAAATATTTTGAACAGGATAAAACGTATGGTTGCCTTGACCATATAAATAGTAAAAATTGCGCCAACTATATCTGTGGTTTTT
>JAPYZK010001777.1:0-16869 GCA_030522785.1 Platygaster equestris | reverse complement strand
AACGAAGAAAAACACACTGGACCACTTCATAATCATGATGTTGAAAAATTTATAGAAATTATCACTGACTTTGTACTAGAGGCGATCGACTGTGGAGTTGGTGCTTTCGAAACTATGTATCACACGCGTGAAAAGGAGGCTTATTTATATGGAATAAACCGTGACAAGCTTGGATGTTTTTCGGATTATTTCAGGCATCAATTACTGCAGACAGTTCAATAACATGAACGAAATCACGATATCCCGAAAACGAAGAAAACCAAATTTCTGAACGATCTTGAATGAATTATACTTATTTTGTTGTTTAAGTTTCGAATGATATTGATGAGTTCAACGACATTCAAGTTATTCGGGACACAGGACAATTATTAATTTCATATATGAGTGCTGAAATTTTCGTATTAATAAAAAACATCGTGAATAAAAATATGATGAATCGAATTTTTTTTTTACGAGAATGGCACGTTCATTGAAAAACGATTCCAGTTAATAAATTTCAGAATTAAATAATAAATTATGCTGAAATTTAATGTCAAGTTCAATAACATAATTTATAAATTATATTGAAATATGCATACCACTCGAGAACAACGCGAAGAAAGTGAATTTGATCACTCTTCTGAAAGTATGTTACATCCGGTAAGATTGAGTTTATTTTATGAATTGTAGAGTCCCGAAATATGACTATTATCATCAAATTATTTATTATATACCCGAATCATTTATTTCGATGTCATTAATATATTTTCTGTGGATGAAACATTTATAAATTACATCGGAAATATGATCTAAAGTAAAATTTTTGGTCTTCAGTAAAATAATTCTAGCTGGAGATAACTGATTTTAAGCCCTCCAGTGTATGTATCACGAGAGATCATCAATATTTTCACGAAAATATTTTTCTTAAGATCAGATCATTGATATTTTCATCGATATTTTGTTACATATTTTTTTAGAATATTAACAAAATATTTTATCGATGCTTCATATTATTACAGTATCATATAAAAAAATATGTCATAATATATTATATTTTAGAAAAATTTCCAAAATATTATATATTTCTTCGCTATTTTATATTTTCTACAAACATTGTCATTCAGATCAAGATCATTAATATTTCAATTCACATTTTCTATTAATTTTCTTTCGATTTTTAGAATAAATTTCTGATTCATGAATGTATTGAATTACAGTAACATTATTTCCGTAATTTACCTAAAATATAAAAATCCGAATTCCAGAAAATTTCAGTGATAGCTCAAATCTTTTCCCATATCCTAAAAATGATTCAGAAACCTGTAAATAAAAATCCAAAATCCTCGAAAATAACAAAAATCAAAATTCCGTCACATCGCCCATCTATTTATCGTGTAGAACACCTCAAAATCCGTCCCAAAAACCGCAATTCCAAGCCAGTCAACCCCCGAAAACCCACTTTTCAGGCCCGTCTCGCGACGTCGTCTCTGAGTGATTTGTTATGCAGGGAAGCAGGACAGTGCCGGGTCATAAAACTGGACGCAGCGCGGGAAGTTTACGAGGTATCACTGGTGGAAGCGCAAAAGGCATCCGTAGCGTCGATGAATAGAGAGGTAATGAATCGCTGTGGACATCGGACACGAAATGGGCGAGGCTTTCGACTGGCCTCTGGCCGGAAAAATATCTATATCGCCCGGCACTTGGCGCGAGCTTTGTCCGAATACGCTGCTTCGTAGGCGGAAGATAGCGCGAGCCCATTCACGTGAAAGCTGCCGAAATCCACCCTCTTATATTCCGGTCTTACGGTATTCACACGTTGGGACCAGACGCCGGGGTAACGACCACGTACGCCACCTACGCGCTATTTATCCACCCTCCGCGGGCACCTTTATGCGCCGCCACGCCGCTTCCGTGCCCTTACGTCACATTCTTCACGGCAAATGACGACGAGAATTTCACGAAAAACCGTCCTCGTTATGCACGTCGGGGCTGGAATATTTCCGGATGCCGAGGAAGCGAGAATCGTTTGAACGCGAGTTTGGAGTGCGAAATTGTGGTTTCATGGGGTGTTCGGATTTTTGGGGTGGTTTTTCAGAGTGTGAGGAAAAATTTTGTGTCCCAGAAGATTCGTGGAGAATTTCATGAGCAATGAAAAGAAAAATTACGAGTTTAATCTTTTCCAAAATTGAACGCAGTCATAATTTTGGGAACATTCGTTACAGTTAATTCTATTTTGAAAGTGATGATTGTTTCGAATGATTCAGGAGTTAAAAATATAAAGAACTTCAAAATTATTCATTAATTTTCCTTTTCGAATATTGATGTTAATTTACAATTTTTTCTTCGATGAATGACAAATAATTTTTTAAATAAAAATGTATGGAACGATGCAAAAATAGAACTCGAATCAATTAAACGATATAAATGATAACGTTTTTCCCGGAAGATTCGATATTCAATCAGGTTTCCGGCAAAGATAAAGGCGTAAGATACCAATCGATAACACCGGGGATTACGAAGAATGAGGAAAATTACTTTGCGGGGGGAATCCATCCCAATCCGAAGCTCCTCCGACGTTGAGAAAATAAGCGAATCGTTCAGATTTAGTGATCGCCCGAGGGCGCCTAAGTCGAGGGATCTTAATTTATGTGCTGATCATTGATTCATTTTCTTTCACTCTGTTTTGATGCATCGAGGAGATTTATCGTTTTTATCAATGACGCACTTGACTGCAAATATCGCACTGATTCACGCTTGCATTTTTCGATCACTCCACTTATCATTATCTCCGTTATCACGTCTTTCATCGGAATTGCAAACAGTGATCGGATTCGTTTTTTTCTTCATAACTCCACTCTTTTCAGATCAAAAAAAGTTTGTGGTTTTTCAAGTATCAAATTTAATCTGATTTTCTCCTAAAGTAATGACTCAACCAATGATTAAATAGTCAATCAGGAACATCAATGACTGTTTTTAATTTCGAGTTTCATCTTTTTCCGAATATTGACGAAAAATTCCCAAAAGAAAAACGGAAAAATACCACCTTCTGCACGGCGATGGGTATGAAAGGCTGGAGCCATAAACGGGGAAAATTGAAGGAAAAACTGCTAAACGAAAATTCTCCCTCGCGATCTAATAGGGGGGAGTAATAGATTTTCGGGCAGTAAAGATCGCCCGGTCAGATCGGGTTTCCCTCACGAAATCTTTCGCCTTACCCGGAATGTGTCAGGTAGAAACTCTGGACTTCCGGAAGATTATACCCCCCCACCCCTCAGCACCCTACCCGTCATTTACCAATTTCGCCAAAGTGTCGGTTAATTGATTTTTCGAGCATTTTATTCAGGCCGCATATCGCCGGTCCTTTTATGAGTGGCCGACACGCCACCGAAAATCTACATACTGCGGATAGATAGTGGACGTTATTAACGCGTGTACTTTGTCGTTGTGGCTCTCAGACAAAAGAAACTACGGCACCTTTCGTACGCGAAATTTTCCGAGCTATCGATTGAAGTTAACACCTATTCGATAGAAATATGCACTGTTGAATTATTCTAAAATTCTACTTAACGACATCGACCAATGTGAAAAACAGAGAGCGATCTACATCGATCATATAATGAATAGAGTTCAGAAATCTACATATGTTTCATTTTAGGTCGATTGAATTCACGCGAAGAATGAATTCTAATTTTCATTTCTCATTAGCCAAGTTAAATTTATCTTCCCTCAGAAAGAAAAATTAAACATGCAAATGTCGGACATGTACGTACTCTCACAAAGACTCGAAATTGAATATTCAAAAGCAGAAACAAATTCCCTAACAGACGACACCAGAAAGACGCGAATTACAAAAAATCATATCAGCGCTGCATAAAATCAGGGAGGATAATTTGCCTCGTTACGACGGACGTTTCTTTTCTCTTTTCCCTGTAATCACTCCCTCGTAAGACCGCATTGCGGAACGAGCGCGCCGGGCCCCGACTGCATTTTTTTCCTCATCCGCAATTCTTCGCTGCATTAAAACCCTTTGTGCCGCGGCTTGTTCGTGACACAAAGCAAAGTAAGTATAATTAAATGCTTCGCTCCCCAAAAGCCTCGCGGCCCGTTGAACCGGCATTAATTTGTTTCGCGAGGCGTCAATGATGCCCGATTAAATATATCAGTCTCCGTCGAATCCAGGATTTTTTATCATAGCGTGGGTAAGAAAAGACAAATGTTTTCGGAGGCAAAACACTATTCTGAGCCACTTTCGACGTCAACAAATAATTCAACGTTGAATCAACTAGTCCGAAAAGGGATAAATTCAACTTCAAAAAGCATGAAATGTCACTGATACGAAAATCTCGAACTAATCCGAGCTACGTAATTCAAAGTTGGTACCCGAGCTAAGCCACGTAGCAAAACTGGGTGCCTCATAACGCCCGAGGAAACTGGAAGGAGCCTGGAAAGAGCCCCGAAACCGGTATCCAAGGGAGCTAACTTTTGGCATACGTATCGCAGCATGTATAATTCTGACCGCATCTCCCAGCTCGCTGTAACATATTCAGACATTAACCATTCTAGTCGAATCCCGATACGTTCAGGGAGAACACTCATCCCCTCTTGTTCGTTTTCTGGTGCCCGTCTTTTTGGCATCGCGCAGGAATGGTGGCCGCGAACGAGCGAAGTTTTTGCGGTTACGGGGAAACTTGCTGGCTGAGCTTTCGCGTGACGAAATTAAGAAAGCCGTCGATTTTACTGCCTTGCAAAGGAGGGGAAAAGGTGAGGGGTCGAAAATGAAAGTAAAATATTGAAGAGTTATCGTAAGGGTTGGAGGGTAAATTATGAAGTTTTACGTGATTTCGAATGTATTCATGAAGTTACGGTAGTTTCGACTATAAAAATGGTCATTTTCCAGCACATCATTCCGGAATATTTTTTTGATTTTCGCTTTCAACTAGTCAAAAATAAATACTAAGCTGTACTTTTATCAGACGCTGAGATTTTCTAATTTTTAAACTGCGAAATTCAGGTCAACTTCGGATTTTTATAATGTTTTTCCCTTATTCTAATAGCATCAACTCTTTAACGATAACTTTTTTCCAAACGCTTTGGAAAAGGGACGTCGAAAGTAATGAATAATCATTAATAAAGGCGACATCGATTGCTCGAACGAGCGGAGACGAACGATGGCTGTGTTCGGTGGGGCGAATTAGTGCTGTTTGTGTTTGGACAGAGGGAAACGTTGGACATTGTAATTAGGTACGACACATTGCGCCCCAGGGACGAGAACACATTACCAGTGGAAACCGAGGCCCGCCAGAGACGAAATCCCTGGTCAGTATGCCAGTCTATGATTCGGAATTGCAGAACATGTGTCCACTGCACAGCCCGTTTGATCGTATCTAACGCGCTGTTTATCATAATGATTCCCCATGAACCATTAACCACGAGCAATTATATTTATTCTCCGCTACATAGCCCTACAATAACTTCTGATTATGACAAAGTTAACCAACAAAGACAAATTGGCGAACGCATGAAATTCATCATTACACGTGGAAAATTCGGGGAATCAGAAGTTTTACAATCGGCAATGTAATAATTTCCTGAGTTCGAAATCCACCGCAAGCTCAGGATTTTTTCTGTTCATTGGATTGTAATATCGAGCAAAAACAGCTTTTGATACGTTATCGGAGTAATAGGACCAGCGGTGTGCCCGTTTCGACGTCGCCATTATTGCTTCTGTCTCGCTTCGTGACATTATTACCATCGTAATTGCAAGTGTGCTCATGTTACCTCGTACTTTACCACATTTTGCGAGTTGTGGTTGTCGTAAATGCGCCAAAAGAAATTTAGAGGACTCGGAAAATTTTGAGACCTCATGAGACTTCGAAATTGCCAACCTATGAAATTCTTAAGGTTTTTAACAGAGTGTTCATGAGATTTTTGAATGTTCAGACTGACTTTTCCGAACAAATCAAACATGTGAAAAAAGTGATATTTCAGAACCAAATCTCACCCAATCCAAAAATTCCGCGATGTTTTTCCCCAAAATTCATCACTCCCAGAATAATCCCGAACCCATCTGAGATACCCAAACGAAAATGAGAATTCCAACGTGCTCGCTACTTCTCGCGAGCGCTTTAATAAAAATACACAATAACAGAATGACGACGGCGGCAGCCGCCTGACGAAAACACCCCGGCAATGCTTTTGGCAAATGCATCTGTCAACGATAGAAAACGCGTCACCGGAATAGTTTCCATCCCCGACTCCACGTTGGGCTTCCCTCCCTCGCTTTTCCAGTCCTCGCCTCTGTGTCAAGCTCTCCCCCGCCGCGTCCTCTCTACGCTCACTTCCTCTTTCAACCCTACGGCAATTACTATAAATCAGAATCGCAGTCAATATTTAATCCTCGCGGAATAGTGCTCGCAGACGGTTCTAAAGGGATGGATAGAGCTCGACGCGGTGGGGTGGGTGGATTTCGCTTGGAAAGAGAGAAATGGCCGAAATTGCTCGCAGCAACAATGCCCCGATGCGACGAAATATAGTGCTTGTCGGTAAAGTTATTAGTCATGTTAATCTTTTGACAATGCAATGAATTTGCGTCCTACTGTTTTTCTTGTTCCTTTCATGACCGAGAATCCGTTTCGTCCTTTTGACGGATTCATGTTTGAATTCAAAAAAGGTTGAACTTACAGTTTCGAAACGTATTTTATGTTATTCCAAATGAGTTTTCTTCAAGGTCGGGGGGTGTCAGTATGAAAATGGGTTATTAGCTGGATTTTGAAGTTTTCCAGGCTCACATTTCCAGGGAAGGGGAGAGGGGGGACGGTTATTACTATAAATCTCACGATGAATTTATCTCTCTCCCCCTTTATTTTACTACCTGTATTTTATCCTGAGAGTGAGCTTTCGAATTTACATTATACTTCCTTGACACCTCCGTTTGACCAAACGTTTGCATTATCACTTCAAACTTCCCTACACACATAATAAAGTAGCAATTTTACGTATCACTCACGTGTCTCCCACAAAAACGCGTGCAGGGTGTTTTTCAATATTGAACACATCTCGGAATGTGTACCCCATTATCCAATCCATTTTTTTTATGCAAATGTATCACGTTTCCGCGTTGAAAGCGGCGGCGGTTTCACACATTCACGTGCGCTCCGTGACCCGCGTTTGTATAACGAGCCCCTCGCTAATTTGGCCGCGTTGTTGCGAATTCTTCTCACCGTGCAAAGGAAAATTCATCGAAAAACGAAAATCTAATTTGCATTTGATTAAAGAGGGACGACCGGCTTTTTTCGTCCAGTCCACGATGGAAATTGAACCGTCGATCGTCGCGGAAAAGACGGATGAGTGCGCGGACAAACATGCGAAAAAGTCGTGGTTCCGCTCGTTTACGGGGCTACGAAGCCCCAGAGAAGTGCGTGGAACCGCAGCGGACAGCGAAATTTTGCGTCAAACTGGGAAGAGTTCAGACGAATTTGGGTACAGAAAACGAAGATGTAGGCTGAAGATTTTCTCTTCGGAATCCAAAAATGACGAATCGATTCTGGTGTCAAATTTATGTACGTTTTCAACAAATTGGAAAAATTTTTTAAAATCATGAGTAATTTGTAACACAGTTCGAGTATCCCCAAATTATCAGCATGTGAAAGATAAAAAAAAATAAAAAAAAAATGAAACAACAGAACATTTCGTCAGCCTTCTCAACACAAAAAACGGACTACTATAAAACAACATCTTTCATCTTCCGTCGGGTGTAAATTCGGGGCGGTAGTTTTTCCAAGGAGCGCCGGGAAGAAAGATTGAGCGTGAAAGAGGCGAGAAGTAAGGATCGGCGAAAGGGTTTGCGGCAGGGGAACTTAATGAAACGCGTCTGACGAATAGACGGACTAATTGTATCTGAGAGGAATTAATAAAAAGCTCCGACGTCCCGAGGATGAGGGGCGATCCTCCATCATTTATATCATTTTTCCCGTCAGGTTTTCGCGTCAGTTTACTCTCGTCCCGATTTATCGAGCGCCAATTTCGCAGCCCCGGATTATTCGCACTCGAGCATTATAAATGTATCGGCCTTGTTGGAAATCCCGTGGACACGCGTGACGTCGCGTTTTTTCCCGTTGCGTTTCTGAGCTCAAGCTGTCCCGAGGACTGGAAATAATGGCCGGCTAAAACCAAAAATAATCGGGCGCCGCCTGCTGCTGGGGCGTTAAATCAAGCCCCGGACCCGGCCTTTCCTCACCCTTTTCCATCGTCGTCCAGTGCGCCTAGTTTTCTCATTATTTACTTTTAATTAGCAACAATTACCAGGGTGTAAATCTTGGGATTCGAATGTTCAGGGTTTGTTCGGTATTTTATGAGGGGTAGTTTCTGGGTGGGGGTGGCCTCGAGGTGAAAATTGCTTCTGGAAGATCGTCTAATGAAAGCAAAGGATCGTCTGAAGGATCTGAGGTAGATCGAAAATACTGCAAGTAATTGAGAACGAAATTAAAGTTGAAAATGTCCATCAAAAAGTTAAACATTTTTATGAAGTTTGATAATCAACGAAATTCATTTCTAATGCCGACTCTCCTTATCCATATCACAACGCAGATTTCATGCAACAAAAGTATTTCAGAGCTCATTCGATGCTTTTTGGTATTCGGAAGTGTCGATGGAAGGGAAAGGGATGGGTTGTGAAGAGTCATTGTGGGCGGTAGAATGGTTTCCGAGGGTTCGAGTCCTGTGGGAAATCAGGGAGCAGCAGGATAAGCCTGCAGGCAGATCTTGTAGGAGGTTCGGCAAAGTAGCTTGTCAATAACTTAAATCTCAATCGTAACTTGCTGCTCCCTACTGATTTTCGTTCTCGCGACTCGTATGTCCTACTTTCTCGCGATTTCGCCCCGTTTGCCCTTCCCACCTTCGATCCCCTTCTTTCTTTGTCGTTCCATTCAATTGTCATGAATTTTCATACGTTTTCCATTCCACGTTTGGGACGTATGGAATGCGACTTTTTCTCTACTTTCCGCTGACTGTTTCCGTCTGTACTCTCTAATTTGGGGACGAAATTTGATATTGCACAAGTGCAATGGATACGAGGCTGAAACTTATTTGGATGGAGATTACAACTAACATAAGATCTGAACATTTCGCACTCACCATTTTTCCTGTTCAAAGTTTCGTATAAAAACCGTGCTCATAAATGTTCACTTCATAATTGACATCCAATTCGGGGTTTCCACGAAATGTTCGAAGCCAACGGACTGTTTCAAACTACCAATATCAATTGATGATCCGCGAGGAAATGGCTTGTTTATTACAGAGGACGCGATAGAAAACTCGGACGAGCCGGCAGCTGTTATCGTCATTAAGCACGATCGCGCGAGTTCCTACCCATCTTGATTAAATCAATTTACGTACATCAGCGAATATGATGGACCTTCCGTAATGAGCGATGTTTTATTCAATGACACCGCGTCGGCAGCAGTTATTTGCAAAAAATTTGCATCGCTCGCGCGGCATCGCTAAAGGGCTTCGTTTGGCGACCGCGGAAACTGAATCAAAAGGCTGCACCGCCGGGCGAATTTTTTTGGAAAAAGTGGACATCGACCCGAATGGTGTGGGTCGCTAATTTATCTTTGACGTATGTTTCTGTATGTGATTATTTTGGTAAATTTTGTTATCAAAAGTCCATACGATCAAAACTCACTTCCTAACAAACCATCACCACGAAAAATAAAAAGTGCATCTACAACAGCATCTACAACAGCACTGAAAAATCTCCGAAAATGATAACAACATTTTCCGGGGTAAAAACTGGATTTCACGATTCGAAAACTCGAAACAATGCGAGCAAGTTTACCCAGAATAAAGAGCAAAGCCATGGAGCCCCAGGTACACTTCCCCATGACGCTTCATCGCTCCTCCATTCAGACAAATTAGCCCGACGGCGAGCCCTTTGTACTTGCTAGGCTCAAAGGCGCGTTTTACTTCCCGACTCGCAATTCGTGTTGGCACAGCTCTTCAACACTTCATTTAGGACGGAAGGAAAAAAAACATAAAGGGAACCTCCGGTTTTCTCCTCGAAACGCGTCGATTCTCAAAGCAAAAAAAGCCCTGGACAATCGCGCCCAATCATATTTTAATCACGCGACAATCAAGTCGAGGCGAACGAGAAGTAACGGTAATTGACGCCTTTGGCTCCTTGGCGCAATATCGCCCAAATAAATTATAAGCCCTATTGTCTTTTCCACGAGGAGCGCTCGCGCTAAAAACCGACAATAGACATCGTTATCGCGAAATTGCGAGTCGAAATTTCCCTGAGCGACACGACGGGCAAGTTTAAAGGAGCAGGTCGAAATAGAATCGAAAGTTCGTTGGGAGCGATATTACCGCCCCAAAGCGGGATGTTCCCCGCCAGTAGTTCTTCATCGTCTATCACGGCGACTAATTAATTTTCTTTCGCCGAGAGAAGTGATGAATCACGTATTCCATTTTGATCTCGCTGAACTTGCTAATGGCCGGAGCGAATTTTACGTGAATCTTGCGCCGCGGCGCAGCCATTTTTGCACGTTATTGGGGAGATGGTTAAAAAATTGGAAGGGTTTCTGTTAAATAACGATTATGGATTTTGTTCAGTGGAAAAATTTTGTTTACAAATCCTGAAGTGAACAGAAATATTTAAGAATGCCTAAAAATACTACATCAATAATTTAGAGGATGTATTGGACGGAAAAGTTTCATCCAAAGTTCGTGCATCATCAAAATCTAGAATATCGAATGTACGAAACGTTGATTAATTACGTAGAGGTTGGAACCACGCGATTAAAAAAGGTTTCTAGACTTTTTGTTCAAAATACACGACGTTTTTTTTTCCCTCTTTGGATTAACGATCGCGCGTCATACGGAGTCGCCGCATTCTTTATGCAAATGAGTAGCGCAGCGAAAGGGTGAGCCCGGTGAGCCCGTCGCTGAGGAGGGATGTTGGAATAAAAGGCGGTGGGATAATACAAAGGGCGGGAGATGGCTCGCGGCGAAGGACTGTTTGTTTTTAATTCGAGATTGCGACCTTGCGAGATTGCTCCTTATCGATTATTATGAAACGCGGAATTCGTGCTTTAGGGAAATGTGCTCCACGTGGATTTTGACGTACGAATTAAGTCTCAAATGAGGAGTCACGCAATAGATATTGAAGTTTCAACTTAACACTATTTAAGAGGAATTACTTGAAATTCCCACTCTGAATTTCTAAGGATATTCCAAAATTGTATGTAAATCAAGGTTATTCCATGCAAACACATGAAAATATACTATATTAGAAAAATCAGAGTTGTTAATGGAATTTTCCAAATTTGCCTGATGTGCTGATTTTGTCTAAACTGAAAGAATTTTGAGACATTTTTATGATTTTTCGTCATTTTTTTTCATTCTGTGTCAATTTCGTTATTCCGTGGTAACATACTACGCCTGGATATAAACGTCGGGAAAATCTTCAAGAATTATTGAAATTTCCAGAAGTCTTCCAGAACTCGCATCGATTTCCAGATCATTAAAGAACGAGAATCAGTAATATAACATGACCTACATACTATCCAACATGACCTACATACTTCCTCAAATATCAGAGTTCCAAACACACTAGACTCTCGATTTCGTCATCATCGTCCGATGATTGCATGTCGTATCGACAGCGCCATCATTCATCACCGCAATTGACACTTAATTACCGGAAATCAAGAGCTAGCGCGGATAACGGATGGGACACGGATCGTTCCGCCATAATTTATAGCAAGGGGACTTTCGCGTTTCCCTTGAATAAGTGACGTATCAGCGAGAAAAGATGGCTCGGCAACCACCGAAGAAATCTAATACTGGTCAGTTATTTATGGGCCACCGCGATAATATTTCATTGCCCGATAAACCTAATGGATTCCCCATCCATTCTTTTAATTTTCGAAGATAGAAAACTCCCAGTTTTCCCACCTCCAATTAGACCCCCGTTCGGTGACTAGTGACAAACGAGAATCGGAGGCTGATAAGTGTTTTCCGGGGTGTCTCTGGTAATTCGTTTGGGTTGGTCTGATTTGTACCATTGTTCGGAAAATTCGCTTTTTAATTTGTTGAAACGAACGACCGAAATTTTCTTTTTTAACAACTCTTTAACAAGTTATATTTTTACTACGACCATTGTTATAAACAAGACGGATGATATGATATTAAAAATGACTATTCCTGGCACCATAAAAAAAAAAAAAAAAATACATACTATGTCCATGTTACTTTTCTTCGACATCGACAGAAGACGAGTTTAAAATAGAATCAGTCATTACTCAGTTGTTTATTTTCAGTGAAATCGTTTGGTAATAGACATTTCGTTCTAGAAATCCACCGTCTATCCGCATATTTATACATTTACGGAGACATCAGGAATACAGTAGCTGTCTCTGCTCCTCGACCGAAGAGTTACTTAACAGTTCGCGTGTCTGATGGAATAATGGTACATTTGGGATGCTCGTGTTGTCGCGGGGTTCTCCCTCCCGCCCCCACCACCCACGCCCCATCATCCATTCGTATTTACATGTAATTTCGAGCAATTAATATTTATGCCAGCTCTCCCAGTACGTGTCTGGAACCCTCCGGCGGTTTCCCCTCGCGAGGATTCGGCGAATTATCTATGGTGATAGATAATCTCTGAAAAGGACTTTTTACAGAGTTGGTTTTTGATAACGAAATGCAGTCATCGAGGTTCGAATCATAGTCAGAACGACGATAAAAATCGCAACAACGCAAGGAAATTTGAAATTCCTCAAGAAAAGAAACGTCGCCCTCGAACAATGCCCGGAGGATCCGCGCTCGAGAAAAGCGATGCTTAAATATTCGTCTCATTCCCTATTCAGGGTATATTTCATTCGTCCGTTTCTTCGTTTCCGTCCATATACATATTCCGTTCCCTCGAGTGGGTTGTACGTAACCCCTCGCAGCTCGCCCGGATTTTCCACGGGCGCAAAGAAGAAAGGAACGGCGAGGAAAAGGGAACAGCCACGGCAACCCCTTGCCCAGCGTCTCCCGAAAAATCCGAAGTGATTTGTGCATCTTATCTGCATTTTAATTACCGCGAATAATTTCCCGAATAACCGACTGCGTAACGACGCCCAGCGCCATGAAATTTTCACAGGGCACGGATACATTATTCATTTCTCCTCGTTTTGCCCAGGCCAACTTTTTACCGCTCTTTTCGAGCTCACGCTTTTCGCGATTTTTACTACCCTTACAGGGGGATTTTTTGGAGCGGAAATTGGGGATGTTTCGGACGATTTTGAGAAATCGAAAATTTTTTCTTCGCTCGTGTTTATCTACATGATTACCTTGATTAATTTTAAAGCGTATTTCAACCCTCCAAACTCACCCTCGAGTTCCACCGAGTACATCCAAGCTCATAGTATTCCTAATAATCGAATAAAAATGACATGTTAACGATTTCCAATAAAATATTCCTACCTAGGAAACAGTAATTCAACCCGAAGTTCATCTTCCGAATCCACCAACTCCAGGCTAAAAGTGCTACTTCATTTACTGCATAATCCCCTCGTACTCCCCTGCTAGAAGGGATGGGTGGTGTGTTCCACGAAGTGGTTATCTATTAAGGCTCGTAACACGACGCACGAACTGAAACTCGGAACTTTGCGTGGAAAGTGTATATATCTCGTCGAGTCTCCGTCATCCCGCTCTGTCCCCGAGCATGTTTCGGCCGTCACACTCGGCTCGTCCAACTCGAGAGGAAACTGTCGCGAGGGACTTGAAATACTCGCGTTACCCGACGACGAGCTTTCGCCCAGCTTCCGGATGAGCAGTGCAAAAATATCGAGATATTTCGCGCACGAATCAAGTTTTCCTTGTAAACAATATATCAAGTTCGCGGCGAACGCGCCGTTTATTAGTTGGAAGTTCGGCCCGGCCCGTTGGTGTAATAAACATCCATGTTGCCGAAAGTGATTTAGAAACTGCAAGTTCCGAGTAAATATCGGCTAACCCGCCCATTACCTGCTCTAACTTTGCTCCAACTAGTTTCGTGCAT
Source organism: Platygaster equestris (assembly GCA_030522785.1). Taxonomy (NCBI): domain Eukaryota; kingdom Metazoa; phylum Arthropoda; class Insecta; order Hymenoptera; family Platygastridae; genus Platygaster; species Platygaster equestris. The sequence goes on along the minus strand of JAPYZK010001777.1, from coordinate 2,843 downwards.
GTCTCTATTATGGTCCGGTGCTTAAGCGGTGCGGTAACGTGGCGACTTTTCATGATTCGCAGATAATTCTACGTTATTATGGCTGGAGTTAATGAGCGATGACTAGGAGATTGGGAAATGTTTCTGGTATCTTTTATTGGTGACGGCAAATTTTGGGTCATTTTCATGAACTGCATAAATAATTGATTGGAGGCTCTGTCACCCATAATGACTTTACGTTTATGCATATTCATTAGTTTTCACGTTTTTTACATTAGCATGATGTTTGTCAGTATTCATCTCTAAGATGAACTTCTGAATTCTCCGGCGGTGACGATAATAGTTGTATACATTCGCCCCAGCCGGAATCCCCCCCGTGGCGGCATGAATTTCCGAAAGCGAAAGCACCCCCAGTCCGTACGAGTGCTCGGATGATGGTTCCGTATACTGCTTGCTCTTTTAATATTGTCCGCGTCAGTGTTGAAGTATTTACGGCTACAGTGCCACGGGAACGAGCACCCCCGCCCTGGGCGATCTTACCCTTATTCCAACGCCCCGACGATCGCGCTTTCACGTACATTGGAGTTTAAGAGTATTTTGTGGGAAGTGTTTAATTTGTTAAATTTGTGTTCAAACAACTTTTTTCTGCTGCTTAGTGAAGTCTTCATGTTATTGTCGAAAATCCCAACGTTTCTTCTAAATTTCTTCAATTTTTATTCTTCAGTTGTCATTTTTGGATTGTTCAAATTTAAATCTATGTGAACGAGTAATCATTTAGTAAATTTTGACTTTTTCTAGTTATCAAATTTCTTCTACTGATTGAATTAGTTACTCTCGACTTTTTTCAGTAGTAGAATTCATTTGACTAATTGAATTCGTCATTTCTTATCATTCACGATTGATATCTTTTTCACTGTACAAATCGGTCAAATTTGATGAATCCAGAAAATTATCCAATAACCCCCTCGATCCATATAAATCTCCATAAAAAAAAAACATTCCCCACACAATTATACCCACATCTCCGTCCTCGCAACCATATCGTCACATCACTCCCCGACCGTAAACTTTCTACGTGCCCTATTCCCCGGCTCCTTACCCGTCGCAATTTATCCCGGGCTAGCCGTTATTTTGTTTAACTGGTACTTTCCGCTCGACCTACTTTTCCCTTTATTCCCTCGTCCTCGAACTTTCCCGCATCGATTCACGGGTGAAATTATGGAAATTCCCATTTCTTACGCGGGGCAAAGTTGGATCGCAGCTGGACAAGTGGAAGCGGCGCTTTCGCATCCATCCCGTTTCCGGACGGGACGGAAAAGGGAAGGAAACGCGTTTCGTTTCGAACCGAACGGGGGTGTGGGGGAGGTTGTTTGCTTGATTAATTGCGTATTTGAACATCGGGCTACTTAAGATAGTCAACGAGCTCTTCTCGCGCGCTTTCCCAGACATCTTGACGAAGAGTTCCGGCTCGCCTTAACCGTCGGGATAACGCGAATGAAATAAGACTGGCAACAATGCGAGGAAAATTGAGCACCCGGCTCTTCCGCCTCGTTAATTACGCGGCTTGGGTGGGTGCATTTTGAATTTTATTCTTTTTTCCATTCCTTATTCCAGGGCGAGATTTGTATCATTAAATACTAAAAAAAAACTTCGAAAGTTATCGAATCACGTCCGGAAAAAATCAATTTCCTCGTCCCTCCCAAAACCGCTCGGTCGCTAATTAAAAATAAATCCATTCCAAGGTTACGGTTAAAGCCAGGCGATAACATTAAAATAAATTATTTAAGTTGCAGCAGTTTCGTGGTCCCCGGTGGCTAATATCAGGGTAATGGTTCGAGGTGTTCCAAGTCAGAAAGAGAAGGCGTAACGTCGCAGGGGCGAATTAAGAGAGATCGGAAGAGCGAGAGAGATGCGTAAAATGGAAACCGACTTGGACTGACGAGAACGCCGAGACCGAGCTAAGATCCTTCTTAAGTCGGCGTCGTCGGAAAGGGACGCTACGTGCCATTCGAACCGAGGGCAATTGATAAAGAGGAACCTAGTAATTGAAGATTAATTCGCTACTCGACAAATTGGGGCTGAATTTATAGGCCGCTGCTCCCACTAGGATCCCAGGGCAAGAAAATCGAGGACGAATCAATTTTTCCACGCCAGGTGATTATTCATGCTGGATATAGCTCGTGGGTTGATTTTCATTCTGAGCGTTTCGCGGAGCACGGAATTCCTTGTCATTAAACGTGCGATATCTTTTGCCGTGCGTAAGCTCGCGTTAATGCGCCGTAACCGGCGTCGAATACAAATTATTGCATTACATTTGGGAGCGGGGAAATTCAATAGAGGCGCGAAATTATTTTGGGAATTGTTTTTCATTGTGCTGAGTTTTTTTGCGCATCGCGGATATTCTGAAATGCTTCCCTTATTACGACTGTGTTTAAGGAAAATTGAAGGGTTCCATTTTGCGAGGGAATGTGCCGCGATGTCTGAGCCGCGTACTCGCTCGCTTCCTTCCTCCTTTCATTCCCCTTCATCTCCGGAGTTTCCCACCACCACCGCCATGTCAGAATTATTATACCGTATAATTATATTCGTTTCGCAACGACACCCCGGGGGCTCGAAATTGAAATTGAGCTTTCCTAAACGAATATACCCTAGGTTGCTTCTTCCGCGCGTAGCCACGAATTCGAGATTATTCGAGTTTGGTGATTTTTTCGAGGATTCAAGGCTTTGAGGTTCTCGGATTTTTTTATCTTGAACGAGGATTTGCTTGGCATATTGGAGTGTATGAGTGTAATTTTGGACTTGCGTGTTGGAAATATTGGGCTAGAATGACGAAGAATTCGATGGATGGAACAAAGTAGATCGTT